>LOJH01038896.1:4816-14953 GCA_001685095.1 Ellobius talpinus | reverse complement strand
AAGCGGACTGGGGGGAGGGGGGAGGGAAAAGGGAAGAGAGGATGGGTTGGAAATTTTTAATTGAAAATAAACTTAAAGAAAAATAAAAAAAATAAATTTTTCCTTTAGAGTTACCCAAATGTAGAAGGGAATTATAATAAATAAATAAAAGGAAAATAAGACCCTTCAAAAACTTTAAATATATACCTAGCTCTCGAGAAGATGTGGGGTTTGGGGTTCCTGGGCCCTGCCCCTGTGCTTTTCAGAGGGTCTTTTGTTCTGTGCACCTGCTGGAAGTGTGTGTTTCCTTGGCCTTAACAAAAGCCTTTCTTTACAGGCTGTTTTTGTCTGCTGAGGTACACTGAATCTGAGGTGTTCCTTCTTGCTACCTGCTTCACTTTGGAGACGATTTTCTGCCTTTTACTTCCATAATGAGCAGAGAAAGGGAGTCCAGTCAAGATCCCTACAAGGTAATATTTTGGCCTCTTCACATATACACATATACAAATACACACACATGAAGATACATGCACACACAGAAATAAATAATTGTAATTTAAAATAAAATAACAATAAAACATGACTTGAAAAAAATGATCATGCTTTAGATTTAAGCTATTGCTTTAGTTAGAATGTCTAATATATTAGTTTAAAATTACTGAACTCTAAATTTAACTGGATATGAGCCAATCTTGTGAACACTGTACCCCTACATCTGCCTCTTGGGATTTTATATGACATGTGTTGTTGAACAGGAGCAGAACACTCAGTTGACTCTATGCTGTGCATTTCAATTCAATTTCTTTGTAGGTTCTTAAGTAAGTCCTTCCAGAACTGCTCAAGTGTTCTGTGGGATAATAAATATTCAGTGCTGAAAATAATTCAGTTTTTGTCAACACATTGAGAGCCATTTTAACCAACTCCGCACTGACTGCAAGTGTTCAGTGTTTTACGGGCTCCTCTCATTTCTCTCCTAGAACCAATTGGCCTTTTTCCTAGCTCGGTGACCAAAGACGGGAAGGATAATAGGGTTTTGTTATAAGAATAAATGTTCATTGAAGTGAAACTGATACCACAGGGCTCTAGTCCTAGTGTGGGTGCAAATAAGATTTTTTTTTCTTTCTGGCACACCTTTATCCTACAGGCTTATAGATCTAGATTATACTTTAGGGGAGAGATTTCTCAAGATAGTTTTCAAGCTGTGTAAGATACAGAAATGTTCTCACTCACTGTGCTCTTATTTGATTTAGTCCTTAATAATAACCTAGCAACTGTTACCAGGATTGTTTTGCAGTCCACTGTGCTTATTCCAAGCCAAACAATAATACCATGATTGTTATTAAAGCAAAACAGCTTTCCCTTTAAAAGCAGCATTTTGCATTCAGGTTAAACTCCTCTAGGCCATGGTGCCTCTGGCAATCTTTCTCAATTCACATGCAAGGTCAATTAACTTAGTGAGACAGATCTAGGATTCTTTGCAGCTTCTGAGGTAATGTGGCTCTTATTTTTCACAATGCAGGCATCACTAGGAAGCAACTTAGTCACTTTACCAAGATTGATTTGGTTCCCTGAACAATTGTTCAGATAATATATTTCTCTGAGAGTTGTCTTCAATCAGTTTCCTACCAAAGATACCATACCGGGATTCTATTTAGTAAGAAGAAAAGCTACAGATATTTGGTACAGCGTCAAGTCCACCCACCTTTCATAAAAATCTCCTTTACTCCTGCAGTATAGGGAAACTAAATGAATGTTCCCTCCAGGACTCATTCTGTGCTTCCCCTCACTCTTCTATTTCAAAGCTTGATGTGATTATTTCATCTAAATTTTGATAATGCTGATAAAATAAGGCAAGACAATTGTACAATGCATAGATAAATACACAAAAGACAAAATATCCATACACTTTCCACACACACAAACTCCTTAATCATTTCTCTAATGGATTACCTTAAACAGAAATTGTTTTATCATATTTCATAGTTAGGGTTTCTATTGTGAAAGTTAAATATCATGACCAAAGCACAAGTCTAGGCAGAAAAGTGTCTATTTAGATTATACTTTAATAACATTATTCATTGTCCAAAGAAGTCAGGACAGGAACTTAAACAGGGAAGAAACCAGGAGGCAGGAGCTGATGCAGAGGCCATGGAAGGGTGCTGCTTACTGACTTACTCCTCTTGGCTTGCTCAACCTGCTTTCTTATAGAACCCTGGATCACCAGCTCATGCATGGTACCACCTCCAACGGACTGAAATCTCCCCCATTAATCAGTGTACAAGAAAATGCCCTACAGATTTGCTCAAAACCCAATCTTATGAGTTGTAGACATTTTCTAATTGTGATTCCCTCCACTTTGATGACTCTGGCCTGTGCCAAGTTGACATAAACTATCCAGCACATCACATATGACACAGATTTTTCTAGTTTTATTTGCAATAAACCTTAAAAATTAAAATGGTAGCATATCATACAAAGGTCTGTGCATTTAAACAGAATGGCCAAAATTTTCCTACTAATTACAATTTTCAGTTTTGCTTTCAAATTAACTTTACTGTAGACCAGAAATTCAATACAAAGTAGAGTTATGGATCCCTAAGGATTCTTTCTTGTCCATCTTCCACCTTGTGCTCCTATCACCACTAATACATAGAGGAAATATAGCTTAAAAGCTTTGTATCCATATGGTGGTGAATGCCTACAGACTCAGCACAGGGAAACCTGAGATAGGAGGCAGGATAGGAGGAGTTTATGCATATAGGCTACACAGTTACATCCTGTCCCAGAATATATCACCAATGTCTACAGTTAAATATTGTATAGTAAATATAATTCAGATATCACAAAATCTTCTGGTACAATGGAACAAAGGATCAAAAATCAGAAGTACAGAAGACCTAAGATGCTAGCAGAAAAATGCTAACTCTTCTGAAGAGTGAAAAGAACAAGTCATCCAAATTTGTGTTGTAGCTATTTCATCCTTTAAAAATATTTAAATAAATATATTCTTGAGCATATAAGATTTTAAGATTTTGGTTACACACAAGTAATATATATATATATATATATATATATNTGTGTGTGTATACATATATACATTCATGCATACATGTAATATTTTAATCATTTAGAGAGTATACTCTAAGAAGTCAATATATTTTATCATAATGTGTAGTAAAGGAAAAGTTATAGATATGTATCAGATCACTAAGGCATCTTACACATTTAGTATGATATGTTATTAAGTTCATAAAATAAAAAAATCACAGACATCTTTTCTTGTCTTAACATTTATGTAGTTTCTTCTGAAGTTCCTCCTGGCAAGGAGGTGGTACTACTGGCTCAATAGCCACAAATAATTAGCTAACTGAAACAAATAGAAAATAGCCCAATGAACATGTTTTAGAATCTCTGCCTCCTCTCAATCCTGGTCTTTCCCCAGGAGACACAAGAATAAGTGGAGCAGAGATCAACAGATATGCCAAGAAAAGAGGGATGAAGAAAAGAGCTCTCTGTCTCGTTCTTATGTGGGGTCTATGAACTTGGTAAAAACCCATGTGGGAAAGAAACATAAAAAAAGGTATTTGCCTCAATAGATGCCTTGGGGTAGTCAGAGAGATGCAATAGAAACACAGTTCATTTAGGTAGGAGGATTACTTTTGAAGACCATCTATAGACATGGTTATTCAAGGATGTCCTCCAGGACAACTCAGGTTCTCAACTAGGGTGAGTCAATGAAAATGAAAGTGCCTTTTGAGCCAGAAGGAAAATACCTCTAACTAAAGGAAAGTACCTACAACTAAAGCCCACAAGAGGTAACACCTTGCATACACAGAAGACTGAATGATATTGATGAACATAAGATAAGGGTCTTCTTATGAGTACCCTGAACTTAGCGAGAATAAATGAGGACACTATTATTTTAGAAAAATAAAGAGTATAACAATACACAAGTGATTGAAGAAGTCTTGACTGGATGTTTCAGATAGAGATCATACAAACCCCCTAAATATTGTTAATATTTTAGGTGAGTGTTTTCATATTAAAATTCAAATAAAGGTCTACAACATTTGAGACATGACTCTTCTATCTTTCTTTGGCTTTTACCAAGCTCTCCATATGGAATTTTAAATTATTTAAGTTCCAGTTATTATTTGAGAAGTGTAGGACCATATGTCAATGCAACATTTGATTTACATCCAGTAAGTTGTAGAACAAATTGTGAGAAATCCGATTCAATCAACTCTCATCTTAGTTGCTTGGTAATAAAGACAATTCCTCACTGAACTGACATCCGTGTTAAATTCCAATACTGAGATTTCCAGTTAACTGAAAAAGATACTGAGGTGAAATAGTGGACATATCTGAGTCTCCTAATGCCTCACAAGTGAGTCTTTAGGTTATTTGGGACTGTTGTTTTCAGAAATCATTCTTAAGTGTTAAACAATATTAAAGACATTTAGATCATTCAGTATCATTAATCTTTAAAACAATGTGAAGCCTTGGAATGTTTACATAGAGATATCCAACCAGGAAGGACCTAGACAGCTTTATGGAGAGTGTGATAAAAATACAGGGAGAGAAATCAGGTATATAAAGTGTGACTTTAAATCTCATCTTCTCTCCAGGTTAGACACATATCTATCCACTTCACTAAATGTCAGACTATATTGCTGTTTCACAGTCATTATCCCAAGGACTTTCATTACATACTCTAGATTTTAAATTGAATGTCAAATAGAATTTAAGCAAGAGAGAAATGCAAGATCAAGGCTTTCTCATGAGAAACATTAAGGGTACATTTTAACACTTCACTTGATTGAATATGATGGAAAGTTTAACTAAGCAGACTTTAACTGATATATACTAATCTTTATTTACTTTTAGTAACCCCAAGGTTATTATTATTTAAAAGTATGTTACAGGTTTTCAAAAATCTATAAAGTAGACAAACCTCTCTGGACAAACTTTATATATGCATGTCAACAAATCAACAGAGAATTTGTGAGTTTAGGGGTGTTTTATGAATTAGAAACTTTTGTTATCAGTGTCTATGATGTCAGGAAAAATAGTTTTAAAAGCAACTTCTCTAAAGTGCATGCCACACTTGATCTACGTGATCATCTACTTCCCAGATATGCAAAAACAAGAAGGGGATTTGTCTTTCTTGTAAGAAAAAAGTTGTAGACAGAAGTTTGTGTCCCGACTGGTCCCACAGCCATTCACTCCCAAAGATACACATAAGGGTTATATTAGTTATAAACTTTTGGCCTGCTAGCTCAGGCTTATTATTAACTAGCTCTTACAACTTAAATTAACCTATAATTCTTATCTATGTTTAGCCATGTGGCTTGGTACCTTTTCCCAGTAAGGAACTTTCATCCTGCTTCCTCTGTGTCTGGCTTGCAACTGTGTCTCTGCCATTCCTCTTCCCAGAATTTTCCTAGTCTGGTCACCCTGCCTATACTTCCTACCTGGCTATTTGTCAATTAGCATTTTGTTAAATCAATACAAGTGAAAAATCATTACACTGTATAAAAGCATTACCCCACAGTAAAAAGTCAACTTATGATTGCTATAACTTGCAATGGAATGGTTTATTGATATCCATGGGAATCCTGCCCTGCCTTGAACAGAAACAGGGGAGGAGTAGATTGGGTTGTGGGCACAGAGTGATGGTAGGGAGAAGGGACTGGGAGAAGATGAGGAAAGGGAAGTGCAACTGTGATATAAAAACAAATAAACAAGCAATAAAGAAGTTGATTGATAAATAAACAAATAGAGGAACAGATAAATAAAAGCAAACTGTCCCTTAAAGTGGTAAAACAAGAATAACTATTTTGACTTTTATATCAAGGAAGCCAGTGGCCTCTATATCAATAAATAAGCCACTAAGTAGCTTCAGAAGCTGTATAGCTTAAAGAAAGTATAACATAACCTTGGAGTAAATATTTGAATTTGAGAATGATTTAAAGGTGCTATGATCATGAACACAGGACTGAAAAAAAAGGCAGAGTAATCTCCTTGTCCAGGCTAGCATACCATCTCAGTAGAAAAGTTTTAAACAGTGAGCAATTCAGTGGTCTACAGATTTCATTTTTATATTTTAGTTTACTTTTTTCTTTTTTATTTAATGATCGAGATTATACAATGATTTTGTCCTCTCTCCCTTTCTTTTCCTCCTCCAAAACTTCTATATATCTCTCCTTGAAATCTTTCAAATTCGTATCTTCTCTTCTCATGACTTTTATAGATATACATGTATGTGTACATACACATATCTTTGTAAATATAGCCAGCTTAATATGTATACATATTACTTGTATATGTGCTTTCAGGAGTGAAGGATGATGCTATTGGAATCCCAAAGTTTGCAAATTATTTTTCAGTTATCTGCATTTTAAAGCTTATATGGACACACAGTGGGAAAATGTTCCAAAAGCATTATAATGAAATTATGCATAGGTATGCTGTTCTTCATAGGTACTAAGAGTGTTGCTCAGTGGAAGAACATCTGTTCAACATGTGTGAAGCCCTTGCTTCTGACAACATGTATCACATGTGGATATATATACACTCATCTCCCCAAACAGAAAGAACAGGCCTGTTAAATTGACAATTTAATAATTCTTGTGAAATCTGATGTTAAGAATAAAACTTATGGTGATTTCCCTGGTAGAACCAGCTGTATAAGAAATCGAGTCTTTCCATGGAAATCACTTATTACTTAAGTGATACCAATGAGCATAAAATATAGGATCTGGAACAAACATGTAAGAAAAATAATAGGGGAAATTTTAGAAGCTGACAAAGTATGACTGAATCACTAGGTTTTTGTGTTTTATAACAGAAACACAGAACTAGTATGAAAAAAAATCTTGATTAAAAGTTAATGACAGGCCTTGGTACCCTCCTAAAGGCAAAGTAAACAGGTTAAAAAATCTTAATGTTCTTTTAACTCCTTTTTGTAAACTTAAGAAGGGCTCCAGTAAGCTTCAGGAAATCAATTTGTTTCCACCTCTCATAGGTAGTGGAGCCCAGGTAAATGCTATGAATCAACAGTCTGTTGCCTGAACTCCATGGCCTATGAGACAATTCTGAAGTAGCTACAAACATGCAGTCTTTGCATCAACAAATTGCAGCCATTAGTTCAGCTCAACTGGAATCCACATTGGTTTCACATGTTACAAAAGGATTTTTATAATCTCTCACTTCTTTTGTCTCAAGACAGAGCTTAAGTTCACACACAAAAAAAGGTGGGAGATGACACAGCCATATCTGATGAGAATGGCAGAAGTCATAACGTCAGTACTGCTACCTGGCAAAGATTCAGCAAAGCTGAGCCACATGATGGCCGCCATGCCACCTTGGGTTTTCAAACTCCACCTTTTGTGTATTTGGAAGACTTTTAATTGTACAGCTTGTGAATATTGGATTGGTATAAATTTTCTTATGAACCACGGATGCCTTCTCCCAGGAATGCTATTTCTAAGCTTCTTTAGGATAGTCTTGAGCATACTATTCCCCCTACTTTAGGGAGATATCATTATCTACTTGAAGGTCTTTCTTCTACCTTAGAGGTTGTGACACATGTGAAGTAGTCAAAAGTTTCCTTATCAGGCTATGGGATATTTTTGAAACATTTGTCCCTGTACTTACTCAGGAACAAGATAATCAAAACAAAATAAACTTTAAACAGTCAACAAGATTTGGTGGGATAGAGGAGTTGGCTACAGTTCAGATTACATGCATCTTCCCACTATCCACTCAGGCAATATATGGCATATACATTAACAAAGTTAGATTAGCTGAAGTTACGCCTGTCTTACACAAAGACTTACACTTATGGGCTAAGAATGATGTAGGAAGATGATGAAAAGTATTCTATAAAGATATAAACTGTGAACATTGTATTATGCCACAATTTGAGTAATAAATGCAACAGCTTTGGCCTGAGGATATTTCCAGGGCACTCTGACCATTAAGAGTTAATAACACACTGCTTGGGTTATGGCAGTATGCCTAAGAAAACTTGAAGGTAGTTTTGATCTAATGTCCTTGCAGCCACAAAAGCAACTAGCATGAGAACAGCTTGTCATATATCTCTAGATTCATAAAAATTGGGTTATAGGATTGATGAATAAAACTGGTTATGAAAGATAACTGTTTAACTGTGATGTCAAAATATGAGTGAAAATGATTGGAAATGATAACTCTGTTCTATCATATTTTTTTAATAAGACTGAAAGATTAATATGAGCAAAAGAAAGGGAAACACATGTCCAAAACCAAAAATGATGTAATCTATGTTTTGAAACAACATGAATGTAGTAAGTACTACTTACTAAATTCTGTACAAACAAAGAAGCACTCTGGCTGCCTGTCAGTCAGGCTACAATATTCTCCTGATCATCATGGCCTGGCTCCCTCCCTCCCCAACTCCTTACATCATCTGCTGGGAGCTGTCCACTATCAGGGATGACTTCAGGCACTGTACTGTCTGGAGAGGGGAAGTATGAGAGAAGATTTTGTGAAGTGCATATCAATGAAGGAAATATAAATGAGTAAGTACATCCACTATTAATCTGTGTTCTGGATCTCTAAAAGTAGAATGTGGACACATGAGAATAGGTTCTCACTACTTTTATACATCAACCCTGTAGAGTGATTGATCATACAGTTAAAAAGGATCCCAATATCAATAAGGCTGAGATATTATTTAGATCAACATTTCATAAAACAATTTCATTGAGCACCAGATCAAAGAGGAATGAGCTATTTCAGAAAAAGGAAAAAAATACAAAGAAGAAACTTTTTACAGCTAACTTCTAAGGTCAGATATGAGATAAAAGCTAAGAATTCTCTTTACTCTATAACATCTAAGAGATTTTATTATATAGTATATATTATTCATAATTATATGATCAATATCTACTTGATTATAATTTGATATTAGGCACAGAACTTCTTGTGTCTTAGCACATTAAAGTTTACTTGTGATGCATAGTGTGAGCCCACCACAAGGTCACAATTTTATGTTCCATGGAGACACCTGGCTGACAGAGACTCTGTCTTCTAGAAGGAAAACCATCTGCATCATAGACTCCTATGTGTTCAAGGCAGCAAAATAAGATCAAAACATAAAGTTTAATTTACTGAAGACTATTCCAGTATATCTCTGGTCTCAACTCTACCCCTATTATCTGTACCAATATAAAATACATAGTCATAATTTTCTGTAATTCATAATTAAGCCTATTTACTGACTTAAAATCAAATTCTCTAGAGATCCATATGTTGTTATTATTAGGAATACAAAAGGATATTTATTCTGTGGATACTGCCATATTATTAAATTAAATCAATTATTGTTCAGTTACAAATGGGAAAAGATAATTTTCATACTGTCTTACATTATAAAATGAAGTTCTGAATCTCCATAGAATTATGCTGCCTTAGACATGTGCTTTAACCTGTCTATTACGGAGAGATACCCATAATATTAGCTACATGCAGTTAATTCTGTCTTCTACCTTAATGTTTTACTGACTTTCCTACAGAGTCATATTTCCACAGGAAAACTGATTTATATCATAGGGGCACAATAGAGCAGTTGGACCATGTGACATCATTATGATAATTTCAGGGAGTTGATCAGTCTTGCACCTGATTAACTAAAATGATAGTGCATTATATGTTTCCACTGCTCATTACCCCATTTCTGAAATTAACCCCTCTTACATTTCCCATGCACAGTTCTGGGTATATTTTGGGACATCATTCATCATTGTCTTAAAATCTGTTGCAAAAAGAAAGAAGAGAACAAAAAGTCTTACAGCACAAAGTTGGTCATGAATGAAACATGTATATGTCATACATGCAATTTATTGATTATCTCAGAACCACTGGCGTCCTGTGTACTATGCCACCTTTTCCAAATCCCAAACATCTCTGAAATGTGGGTATTAGCAATTTACTCTACAAAGAAAATCAAACTGAAAAAGCCTATGAGTGATGTTCAACAGTAAGAAATGATGCTTGGAGATTGTAATAGATATTTAATTTTAATTTACTTTCTATTTATATCATTGACATAGTGGTGCAGGAGAATTTTCTGTATTCTGTCAATCATGTTTTAAATAAACACTGATTGGCCAG
>LOJH01038895.1:4929-14953 GCA_001685095.1 Ellobius talpinus | reverse complement strand
CTTCCTGAGCCTAGCTAGAGTTTGGAGACCTGTCTCTGGCTACCCAACCTAGACCTGCCTCCACCCAGCCACTGCTAACATGGCAGAGTATTATTGGCCCTCATTCCTTACTCCACCTTGGCCCATCCCAGGCTTCTCCATCCCCATTACAACCCTATATATTCTGTTAGCTTTTATTTCTGTTAGCGTTTACTCTTATTTATATGTGGCAGCTTCATGAAAATCTGATGCTTTGAAATTCATATTCTTTATTTTGGAGACTCATAGCTCTTTGTGTGTACAGTGGGTCAAGTTTGTGAATTAACTGTTAGAGGCCTTCTTCCCTCCTTGGCTGCAAACTTAGTTTTCCAGGAGTCTCACCAAAGGCCCCATTTATGGGGAAAGGTAGTGAACTACACCCCTCATGCAAACCCAGTGGTTTCGGGTTGTATTTTTATCAGATTATAATTCCTCCAAGGCGTCTCCAGAGTCATCTTATAATCTTACATCAAATGGGAGAGAAAAGAAGAATCAAAGAATGGTTTCCTAGCAATCCTTTGAGATAAAATTGGTTCACCAACAAGTGGTTTATATAACCAACGCCAAGATGTTTAACTGTGACTCTCTTTTGAGGATCCTGTACCCACACTTAGGTGTGTCTTATTTTTCTTTAACTCTTCCTTTTTATATTACTATGAGAATTTTTAAAATATATACTTAATTCTACCAGTAGTATAATTTCTCTATTTGTTGTCTTTTGAGTTCTTTGTACACACACAGATAACTTCTACCTGGAACCATTTTCTTTTATTACTTCTCCCTGAAGTAAATTCATCATTCCTTTAAGTATAAGTCTATTTATTAGACTCTTCTACTTGTTTCTTTGAAAATGACTTCGTGTCACCTTAATTCTTGATGAATACTCTTGCCTGGATGACGTCTTCTTAAATGTCTCGTGTCTCTACTTTTGGTATCCTTTCTTTATGTGAAACTTACTGTCATTGTCGGTACTATGTCCTATCCCATGTGGCTGCTCTTGATGCCTCTCTGTTTCTGTTTTCCCTTTTGCGATGATAATTCTTAGATGTGGATTAGGAAGAATATGGGGCTGGAGGAGAGATGGCTCAGTGATTAAGAGCACTTGCTGCTCTTGAAGAAGATGCAGATTTGCATCCAGCACCCACGTGGTGGCTCACAATCATCTGTACCTCCCCTTCCAGGAGATCTTATGCCCAGTTCTGACCTCTGTGGGCACCAGACATCATATGGTGCACAGATATGCATTCAGGCAAAACACTCATGGAGGTAAAATAATTTTTAAAAGGGGCAAAAATAAGTGCTTAGCACATCTAGGATTTTTGGTACTATTGAAGTATCATAATATCAATAATTTCATTTTAGAAATTTATTGGCTTCTATCTTTTTCTTGGTTCCCACCTCTCCCTCAATACTGCTGCTATGTGTTCTCACCTACTCGATTTTTAGGTGACCACAGATTCCCACCAAACCCTCTTTTGTGCTTTCTGTTCTCTTCCACTCCTCTCTGCCCAGCCCCTTCTCGTCTATCTACACTGTGTTCTTAACAAGTTCTCCTTAAGTCTTGTTACTATTAGACATTTCCGTTTTGTTTTATAAGCTTGCCATCCTATTTTTAAGGATTTAGTTCCTTTTTGAAAATTCATAGCTCAAGTTCATTTCAAGTAACATTTTTTTTCAGTGATCAATGTGTGGTAGTTATAATAACTGGGTATGTTGAATAAACATGTCTGTAGTTCCCACTGATTGTCAGGGTCAATTCTTTGTTTCCTTAGACACCTGACTATTGCTTATGCACTTTGGAGAGACTCTATAGGATAATCTGAGGGTAATTATGATAGCTTCCCTCTTTCTTTCCACTGAACCCCCTCAATGCAAGGTCAAGGCCTGAGCCACAGAGGCCCTCCTAGTTTAGAATTCACCCAGTAGGCTTTGTTTACAGTTTGCCTTATCTTAAAGGTGTGGCCCTTAATGCACCACTTCCTGCTAGAATGATTGAGCAGCACCCTTCCTTGGAGTCACTGGCTGTTTTGCTTTGACTCTTGAGTTTTTCAAGGTTGCCAAAGTGAGAATTCATCCAATCAAAACAAGGTCTGATGACAAGCCTTGTCTCACTAGAATATCCCATTTTTACATGTTTTATCTCAGTAATTCTCACTGCCTTGTTAGCTATTTGAGGCATTTCAATAATATTAATTTTTATTATCCAAAGTTATTAGATTTCCGACAAACGTTTGTTCTTGTTATAATAATCAAACAGCAGCAGCACGCCAAGAAAGGGACTTGATGCCCAATTCCCTTCAGCAGATGTAGTTCATTAGAATGAAGGGCCTTGAGGCCGTGATTGAGCCTTGTGGTGGAAGGAAGAGAATTAGACAGAAATATAACAAGATGTTTACATTTCAACATGATAGGGTCTTAGGGGCAGCAGGGGGTTACTTTTAAAACCTTGAGAGGAGATTCATTAAGAGCGAGAGTGGGAGGGAAGGAGAGAGAGGGAGAGGGAGAGAGACAGAGAGAGCACCACCATGAGAGGGATGGTGGAGGAGGCCGAAGGGCCTCTTCAGAAGTCAGGCTTCTCAGAACATCTGCTTGTGCGAATCCCCCTGAAGGGCCACCAGAGCAATCCATAGACTAAAGGAAAATTTAAGTTTATAATCTTCTAAGGGTGACAGAAGTTTCCTAGCATGAGGATTAGTTTGACATAGCATGTGTGACAAAGAACGTGGAGGACCCGGTGCTTGTTAGGAACACAAAACAGGGGCACTTTTAGAGCACAGCATAGACAGCGTTGTGACTCTCTCCCAAAGAGGGCTTCAGGGAGGCATGGCCCATTCTTTTCAGGCTGTGGGATTTGGCCTTCTGAAAGTGACCACTGCCTTTTCAGAGTACAGTCATGTTGTAAGAGTTTATATTTTGTGGTCCACTGTATATGAAGCTACTGTCTCAAGTTGTGTCTGTCTAGAATGCTCCTTGTTCGTTAGGGCATGAGTTCCTTAGCAGAGTCTTTCTAGGGTTCCAAATGTCATTCAAATAGCTCTTGCTGCCCTAGAATATCAGCTGCTGCTATCATAGCACATTTTTGTATTGCAAATTTGCCTCCCATTAGTCTGCAATGTTCTTAGATAAAGGGACTGCAGCTACTTTTGATCATTCAATTATCCTTACCCAGGACAAGTTATAGCACATGACAGGCATTAAATTAATATTTATCAAACCAATGAATGGATGTCTGATGATTCAAAGCTACAGTTTGAAATAGTACAAATTGGAAATGTTAATGTGTTTCCATGTATGTGAATATTGCTTGTCTGTGGGATAAAAGCATAGTAAATAAAACAATAATATCCTTAGATCTATATTGAACATTGCTTTGTGGTGAGTTTTGGAATGCTAAGGTTCATTTATAGAGCCTTGCGCAAAACCAGTCATGAAAATGGTTCTACCAGATTTGGTCATGGTTTTGACTCTATTGATGAAGCCCACTTGAGTTCTACTATTACAGAAACAATTGTGAATATATCACAAATAAAAAAATAATTTGCAGTGAGGTTTGTATAAGAAGACTAGAAAGAGGATATACATTGGCTGGAAGCACAATTAATAAAAACTCAAGAGATAGATATTGGGGTTCAACCTGAAGACCAGAAAAATAAAGCACCCAGTCACCTTGACCTTAGTCTGAAAATGGTGATCTTGCTTCCAAGAAACCTCAGAATGAAACTGAGACTGAGAACTGACTCATCCTGCCTTATGATCCTCTCTAGTTTTGGGATTAAGGCTGTGAACCACTACTGTCCTCTGGTTTCTATGGCAAACTAGTGTGGCTACTGGGATTAAAGGGGTGTGCCATCACTGCCTGGTCTGCAAGGCTGACTAGCATGACAGTTTTACTTCAGGCAAGCTTTATTTATTAAAATACAAATAAAATGTAAATATATGTGCGTGTGTGCGCGTGCACGCGCGCATGCGCACACACACACACTGCCTCCTGTTCTAGGTGTAGAATTCTTAGTTCATTTTCTAGCTTCTTCTCCAGCACCATGTCTGCCTGCACACTAACATGCCATGCTTCTTGCCATGATGATAATGGACTAAACCTCTGAACTGTAAGCCAGCCTCAATAAAATGTTTTCCTTTCTAAGAGTTTTCACGTTCACAGTGTCTCTTTACAGTAATAGAAACTTAAGACAGCTGTCTAGAGAGAATATGCTGGGTGCAAAGGTGCATTATATTCATATAATACCATATGTACATCATCAAAACTATTTAAATGCAAAACTTGTAGAAGCTGCTTTTACTGATCTTTATTAGGCTAGACCTTCAGAAATTTTATTTGATCACTGTCAACAAGGAGATGAATAAGTGTCAGATTGTAAGCTCAGAATCTCAAACCAAGTCAATATTCATAAACATTGTATAAATACATCTTATCTTGATGAATTATGGATGTAATTCCTAATTATTAATTCATAATGAATTATGGATGTAAGCATAGAGTCTTACTATGCTACTACCTAATGTGTGCATCATCATTTTTAGGCCTGTTTATCAAAGATCTGAAGAAACATTTAGTTATTGCTCCTATCTTAGATTTTTTTTATGTTCCTATGACCAAGTTCCTGACAAAAAGCAGCTTCCAGGAAGGGGTTTTATTTTGAGTGACAGTTCAAGGGGGCATCATGGCAGAGAAAGCCTGGATACATGAGCCGGGGATTGCTGATTGTATTGTGTCTACACTCTGGAAGCAGAAGATGAACAGGAGGTGGGACGCGGCTGTAAAACCTAAAAGCCTGTTCCAGCATCCCACTTCCTTCAAAATCTACAGCTTCTAGAGGTGCCATAGCTTACAAAACATGACCATCAGCTGTGAACTAGTGTTTGCACACACACACACACACACACACACACACACACGAGCCTTTGAGGCCACTTCACATTCAGGCCACAGTAACTTCCAAAAAGAATTTAAAAACAAGGTCTTCTTTATTGTTGCTTTCTGCAATAGAATATAAGAATTTTGTTTGTTTCTGCAAAGAAATGCATCTCTAGCAAGAACTGGAATCTGCAAGAATAGACATTAGAATATCCACTGACATTTATTTTTCTTTAAATGAAACTGGTTTTGCACTGAAAAAAATCTATTTTATATGCTTTCCCCCAGCTTTGTACCTTAGTGTGCTTCATTAAAAAGCCAATTCAGAGAAGACACCAAGCGCCATCATTTTGATGTGCTTTTTTTTCCTTCTGTTAACAAGAAATTTTGGTGACAGCAATATATATGGAAACTTTTCTGAAAACATGCATTCCTTTTAATCTATACACAAACTCATTTAGTGTTTAGGTCCGAGAGTGGCGAGGCATTTATAGGATCAATCATTTTGGGTTAAGGAGTAGACACCCTGCAAGCTTACTAATGGAATGGAAATAATGCCTGGAACCACTCCAAAGAGTAACAGTCTCCGTGGAGCAATTAAATATGAATGAAGAATGTTTGCAGAGAAGTTCAAACACATCAACGGGGTTTGTAGTTTTTGTTAATTTTATTCAGCACCTTCCAGTGAGCTGATGCTTTCTGGCCTGAAAACATGCCAGGGTCCTGTATCTACTGCAATCTGTACAGAGCTCAGGCAGTAGTCAGAAACAGTGGTCATCTTTAATCATCTCAGGAACTACAGGTAGAGGATGGACAGCAAGAGCTGGGGTTAGAGAGTTCAGGTATGAACACCACTTCAGTAACTGATCCAGCAGTGTGTGAGACCCGTATCAGGAAACTTCAGCCCATTGATGGAAAGTGTTTGCCCACCTTGTCTCTGCTCACAGCAGTAGGAGCTAGACCAGGTCCATTCACTTATTACTTTCCTCCTTCACAAAAAGAAACCTGTCTTTTATATCATTGCTTTGTGGTAGAGTGTGTAATATTGGTGCTTAAGTCAATGATAAAAAAATTTGGGAAACAAGCACCAAATTTTGAGAAAGTATATGTATATATATGTGTGTGTGTATATACATACATGCATACATACATACATACATACATACATACATACATACATACATATATATATACTGGTACTTGTATAACTTACAATGAAACAAAGATACTTGATATTGAAGAGTACTACTCATTTTTCTAGGGGTCTGCATTCAGAAGTATGGGGTATACCACTTGCTCATTTATTAATTTGGCATTGTGTCCAGGAAATAGAATTAGTGAGCAACTAGATCCATGCAATGGCAAGAAGTCCATATGGCTTCAAGATCTGAGAGGAGTCTGAGAGACACATTTGCCTGACACTCACATCTCATCCTAGAACACAGTGGTATTGGAGGAGGGGGCCCATTGTCATGAGAAATGACATGTCTGATGGATGCACTCAAAGTCTGGAAATTTATCTATGAAATAGATTTACAACAGTATTAAAGGAAAAGCTGAGACATCACCATAATTTACCAGGATAGGAGATGAAAACAGGTCCTCTAAAATGGAAACTTGAAATCCCAGGGAGGCATGTAAAAGGGGGTAATTGACAGCTATGTCATGGCCAATTTATGAGCTGAGAAAGTTCCTTGCTTTTCAAAGATTCTTTCGGGCCACTGCATGTGGTCTCTAAGGCCTTCTTTGAATGTGTTTCTTCTGCTGCTGGAATCTTCATGCACTGTGCTACATTTTGCCTGTAGTTACTCTGGTTCACTAGTCCTCCATGCTACCTCTCTGGTGACTTAGATCATGCATACCTTTGCTGACATGACTTTTTCCTTTATTCCTTACCTATTCAAATCTGTTAAGAACCAAACATTCAGCAGAGATGTCAATTTCTTTATGACATCCTGTCCCCATTCCTGTCAACTTTCCAGAGATCCTTCCCCTAGATTTCCACATCTCATTGTTTATTGAAGATCAGTTTCCTGGCACTTGAATTTGTTATATGGGTTTGAACACTGGAACGAACTCTCCTTTGGGGACCCAATATTTAAAGCTAATGAAGTAACACTTCATGATGGTTTATCAATAGTGGATATGTAGTAAGAGACAAAAGGGAAAGAAAAGAGAAAGTGGTAGAGGAAATGAATCCAGTTCATATCAAGCCCCTAAATCTGAAAAAAGTTACTGTTTAAGATTACATTACTGCTTACATAATCTCCTGTAAAAATACTTGTAATAAAAAAGCAGAATTTTAAAAACTGATAACCAAACCTCAATGAACAGGGTATGTATAGATTGGGGGGAAATATTGGATGAATGAGAGTCACTTTTAATTTTGTAAATTGAAATGTCAGTATTGGCCTCAAACTAAAAGGCAGGATGAGCTATGCTAAAGTCATTGTCATGTTTGAAGTAGATGTTCAGGATGATAACTTTAAAATGTGACTTTCTGCTGTGTATGCTGCATTTGTTCTGGCCGCAGAACCACTGTCTTAGTTAGGGTTTCTATTGGTGTGAAAGACACCATGACCATGACAACTCTTATAAGGAAAACATTTCATTGTGGTGGTAGCTTACAGTTTCAGAGGTTCAGTCCATTACCATCATGGTGGGGAACATAGTCCTGTGAGTATGGTACAGTGCAGGCTACTTCCTGGTCATAAGGCAACAGGAAGTGGACTCAGTGTCACACTGAGGGAAGCTTGAGCCAAAGAGACCCCAAAACCCGCCTCCACAGTTACACACTTCCCCCAGTAAGGCCACACCTACTTCAACAAAGTCACACCTCCTAATAGTGCCACTCCCTTCAGGATTATGGGAGTCAGTTACATTCAAACTACCACAGCTACCTTAAGTGGAAATGAGACTTCTGCCCATGTCTCATAGCTACACTGGAAGAGGGCCAAGGAAGGATGGTTAGTCTTTGTGGGCTTCCCCAAGATGGAACCCCCAAGGCAGAATCCAGATTTCAGATGTTGGTTGTAAGGTGCAAATGTGCCTCAGGCAGATGCACTGAGACTCCTGAAAATTAGACCCAATGTTGAAAGTGTGGTTGCTGAGTCAGCATCTGTATCCATGCTGTTTCTTGCTTAGTTTATGCCAGTCTCGTGTTTCTGTAAGGTTAGTACTCCTCTTCCTTCATCACAGTGAGAAAATCTGGGCATGGAAAGATTCTGTACTTTATTCAAGGTCATACACAAGTAAGCAGAACAACCACCGTAAAAAAATCCAACATAACTTCAGACCTTCCATAAAAGCTGATGTGCTGTGTTTGTAGTCCCAAGTGAGCATGTATCATGCACACACGTGCACATACACATGTACGACACACATTCAAACCTTTAGAGAAAGTTTCTCACTCACACATACCTTTATTCATAAGTATAGGAAAAAATAACATACATACATCTTTTACTCATATAAAGAAAATCTCTCTCTCTCACACACACAGAGACATACACACACAGAATCACACACACATTCTTACTCATACCTATAGAGAAAAATGATGCAATATATAAAAACCACACTTATTCATACCTATAAAGAAAATCTCTCTCATTTTGTTTCTTTCTCTCTTTTACACACACACACACACACACACACATACACACACACCTATTTATATTTAGGAAAAAATTCCTGAATGAAATTCAGTCACAGAATAACAAAAACTTGGCAGAAAATCAGCTACTGAATTACTGTAGGAATCATGTTATTTTCTACTTTACATATTTCTGAATTTTCCATGATAACTTAAATATATTTTAAAGTAGAAAGCACATATTGAAAATGTCTTTCCATATTTCAGAATGAGGGCAGAATGCGAGTGTCCTGCTGGACACTGGTAATAGCTATAGGATTACTGTTGTAGAATATTATTTTAACTAGGCAAAGATGTGTTACATTTGTTTATGCTGTGGAATATTACTTTGAATATGTAAAAATGTGTTGCATTTGTTTGTGCAATATCTATTTAATTATGTAACGATGTGTTGCTTTTGTTTTGCCTTGCTTGCCTAGGGCAGCTGATTGGTCTAATAAAAAGTTGCATGACCAATAGCTCAGTAGGAGAGGAGCAGGTGGGGCTAGAATGCAGAGAAAATAAATAGGAGAAGTCTAGGCACAGAGGGAGAAGCAAGAAGAAAAGAAGACAGACTGGGGGTGAGGGAGGAGTTGGGTCAAGAAGCCAGGCAGACACCAGCCAGGCAGACATCAAGAAGCAGTGATAGTAAGATATATAGAAGTAAGAAAGGTAATAAGCCTCGAGGCAAAGGTAGATAAAGAGAAACAGGTTAGTTTAAGGTTTTTTTTTTTTTAAAAAAAAACCTGTCTAGAAAAGCAAAGCAAAACAAAAGGGCCAAAAATGTGCCTAAGCTAAACTGAACATTAAAAACGAATTAAGTCGTCTCTCTGTCATGATTTGGGAGCTGCTTGCTGGCCCAAAAGGAAAAGCGTAGTACAGATTATTGCCCAACGAGACATACTGTTAGAATCTGAGTCACTGAGTCAGCCTAGGCAAAGCCTCAGATCCTGGGTGTATTTTATAGTAAGTCTATGAGTAATTTTTATTTTCAGTTATTCTACAAAAAAACACTAGTATTGAGCATCATTATTTTCTACACTTTTCTAAATAACTTTTCATCTTAAACACATACATGCACACATATATGTAAACACACATAAATGCATATATTATGTTATGTAGAAACATATGTATTAATGCATGCATTCCTATGTTTCTAAATTTATATAAAGACTTTTTCTGCATGCTGGTTATATTTTATTCACTTTAATGTTATTGCGTGTGTTTTTCCCTTCTTTGGGATTTGCTGCTGTGAGATCATCTATTGTCTGTTTTTTAGTGGATGTAGCTAACTTCCTTGGGTTGGAGTTTTCCTTCTAGTACTTTGTGTAGTGCTGGTATTTGTGGCTAGGTATTGGTTAAATCTGATTCTGTCATGGAATATCTTGTTTTGTCTGTTTATGGTGATTGAAAGTTTGGCTGGGCATAGTAGTCTGGGCTGACATCTGTGGTCTCTTAGTGTCTGCATAATGCTTGACCAGGACCTTCTGGCTTTC
>LOJH01038894.1:0-14954 GCA_001685095.1 Ellobius talpinus | reverse complement strand
AGCAAGATGTCTCTGTCAATTCTAGAGTTTTGAAATGCAATGCACTTCCTCTTAACTTAGGTAACATTATATCCTTCTGGGGTCTTTGATGGAGTTGTAGACAAATAGTTATGTTTTCCTTAGTTATGATAAAAGATAAATTAKATATGAAACTTTAAACTCACAAAGAAATATTGTAACTGTAATTCTTGCTTGATATCTGTTTTGGTATATGTAATTTTACTATATTAAAGTAAAAACTTTCCTTTTTAATTAGACAGAAAAAGGGAGATGATTTGGGATGTCCTTCTGTATTTATGTTTCTTTTGTTGGTTGATGAATAAAGCTATTTTGGTCAATGGCTTAGCAAAGTAAAGCCAGGCAGGAAATATGAACAGAGGTATAGAAAGAGAGTAGGCAGAATCAAGGAGATATCATGTAGTTACTGAAGAAGAAAGATGCCCAGAATCTTTACTGATATGCCACAGCCTTGTGGCAATACACAGATTAAAAGAAATAGGTTCATTCAAGATGTAAAAGCTAGCTAGAAATATGGCTGAGTCATTGGCCAAGCAGTGTTGTAATTAATATAGTTTCTGTGTGATTATTCAGGCTGGGTGGCCAGGAAACAAACGAATAACCTCCATTTACAAAACACAGACTCTATCATCATCTGTGCTACTCAAGAAATACATTGTATGGGGAAAAAACAAAGAAATAAACACAAATTGACCTAATCAACTCAAAGCACCTCTGAGCCAGCTAAATTCAAAAGGATTTTGTCATGATATGATCAAGACTCTGAGCCCTTCAAATTCTTCTCAGTAATCCATAGTTTTATCCATTACCCCTAAATTTAGATGAGCATCTTTTGAGGGGCCCTGCCAGGTATCCTTCAGGTTTATATCATCTGGGCTTATTGGGCATAGAGACTTCTGTCTATCATTTCCACATCATCATAAAAGCAGTAGCCAGTAGACACCTTGACCTTCAATTGCAATTATAAATTTCTATAGTTTATTCTTTGGTCTTTGGTATTCTGTCATAGCCTCTACTTCCCTTAAAGGATGGCTCTGCACTTAGTATTTAATTCTTATCTCTAATTTCTTTAAGGCCCCATTTGACCATCATTTATTGTTGTTAATGGTTAACATAGTCATTGCCAGTGTTATTATTATTAAAGAACACACTGAGACTCATGGAGGCTGTCTCACTCACATGATCTGATGCCTACCAAATGCAGCCAGAGTTCTACATGTCAGCTGGCCTTAGATGACACCATTCCCAGGCACTAAAGGGGGAGTTTAACTGGATAATTTTGATACTATCTGCACATTTAAAATTCAGTGAGTCCACAAAGTTCTCAATGGTTTGCGTTACATGATTGCCATCAATTTTGAGAAGATGCTTTTTCTTTCTAATGAGAAGCTGTTTGCTGAACTGCAGAGCTTCAGTTGAATACTGCTGCCCTTGCTACGGGCTGCAAGAGGGGACTCACCTGCCAGGCTTCTGAGGGGTCACTGATCATTCCCCTAGACTTAAGAATGTCTGAACCTTGGTGACAAGATCTGCTTGGTGGATCTTAGTGGTGGCTTGATGAGAGACATTTCCAAATAAATTAAAAGTCATATAGGGATAATATCCCCAAGCTTCAGAGACGGGACCACATACTGGGTAGCCTAAGTAATAATTTTTTCTCTTAGGTCTGGGATCCAGAATTTCTAGGTCAAGGGCAGGCAGGACTGATTTCTCCCGAGGCTTCACCTCTGTCTTGCTAATGTCTCTTTTTCTCTATGTCCTTATATGACCTTTCCTCTCTGCAAGCGCAGAGGGCTGGGCTCTCTTTCTCTTCTTAAGGGTGCCTATCCTAGCAAATTCAAGTCTGGCTGCTGCAACTCTATTTAACTTTAATTGTTGTCTTTAAAGGTCCTGTTTCCAAATATAGTAATATTGGGGTTAGTTCTTTAATACATGTGTGGGGGCAGGTCCAAATTTACTCTCTATCACCCACTATAGTCTTTCATTTGACTTTTGTAAGTGAAAAATTACTTATTTCAGTTTTAGATGCCTAAATAACAGATAATGTGTATTCAAAATTACACTCTGAATATCACTAAATTTAAGAGCTACAAACCTAAACCGTGCATGAATTTATTATTCATTGAGACAAATTACTTAGCTACTCACTGCCTGGCAATTTTTGCATATTTGCTGGCTAATGTGCCAACTTAGCATTTCTCGGACAGAAATAGAAATATACCTCATAATGTATAAACTTCAAGTATTTGATTTTAATTGATGGCACACCTTTTAAGGGAATTTATACTTTGTGTTGTTCCTAAGTATTAGCAACAGCAAAAAAAAATTCTACTTCTAAATGTCAGTAAGGTTTTACTACAAATGATTTATTAAATGTTGTATCCTCAGTTTAAATCTAACTGGGTAACTAAACATTAAAGTAAAGGGGAAAATCTATATTGGTCTAATTTGAATTATATGTTCTTCTCAGCAAGTAGAATTGCTATTGACTGCCTAAAGCACCATTGTCTCGTCTCATTCATGAATAACCATAAAACATTACAATTGCCACAACCAGGATGCAAAGAAGCTCATCAAAAAGTTACAAAAAGGAGGAAAGTCAAACACAAAATACTAACTACCTCCCTCTCCCCTCTTCTGCCTAAAAGAACAGAGTCAGACAGAGCACAATGACTTTAGTACCTGAGGAAATGTGCTACATAACCATGAAAGCCTCGTTTATTATAGACAGCATTTGACTTATTTTATTTAAAGAAGCTTCCTTGTTTACATGTACATTCTTTTTTTTTCCTTTTTTCTTGAGAGAGGGTTTCTCTGTAGCTTTGGAGCCTGTCCTGGAACAAGTTCTTGTAGACCAGGCTATCCTCGAACTCACAGAGATCACCTGCCTCTGCCTCCTGAGTGCTAGGATTTAAGGCATGCACCACCACTATGCTGCTTAAATGTGCATTTTTAAAGAAGAAGAAACGGAAGAAGGAGAAGGACGAAGAGAAGCAGGGAGAAAGGGAGACCCTTGGTACTAAACCCTCCCCTCTCATTAACCAAGTTCTTATTCAAAACTAAGAATTCTGATTTCTTTAGCTGAATATTTTCTTTTTGGAAGTTCTAGAAGTTGAGGATTACGGAAGTTGTAAGCTGATTTTTGTGGCAATGAGTCAGGCCTCACAGTCAGTCAAGTTCTTGCCCAGGGTGGTGGTCATAGGGGCGGGGCATCTAGAATTGCTGTGTAGAGTGTGCTCACTTAATCCTTCAGAATATTGTTCTCTGTATCCAGGTCATTTAGAGTCTCCCCAAGAGATGACAGTAGACCAACAGAAAGTATGAGCAGTTCTAATACCTTGGCGATGTGCTGATAAACCTATAGATTTCCTCAAAGTTACAATGTTAGTTTGGAAAATACACATGATTGAATAGATAAACATATTAACATGTACATGTGTATTGTACTGTCCTAGAGTAGTATGTGAACCCAAGGCAAGGTGTCTTAGCCTCAGGACTATTAGCACTGGTAAGAAAGTACTTAAGGACATCTCTGACCTTTATCCACTAGATGACAGTAACAGCCCCTGAGTTGTGACAGGAAAAAGCAATTCCTAGACATTGTGACATGTCCCATCGAGGCAAGAGTCTACCTTTCCCCCAAACTCCCATTACCAAATTTCTCCAGTTTGAGAAACCCAGCATTTGAAGGGACAGTAAAAAAGCAAAATGGAATAAGTTTCCCAGGCTGCAGAACAACCCACTCTCCCCAAGTAGCAGTATGGAAGACATGGGAGAGATGTCTTGGTGTGGCAGGGAAGCATTCCCACAGCTCTTCCAATGACTCTCTTCTCTGACTGTCCCTGGGAGACAACCTGAAAATGTCAATGATCAATTAGGACTCCCATTGACCAAACTAACAGCAATCAAATAAACCATTTTAAAAAATAAAAGGATTGTGGACAGGGTTAGCATAGCCTGTAAAAGTTACCTTGTGATTCTAAGACTTGCTCTAATTATAGAGGGATGGTTAATCCCCAGGGAGACTACATATTTCCCATCTCTGTGGGTCACAACCACTTTCGAATCCCCACAGCAGCTTATTCATTTTACACTTTAATAATTTGCTAAAATATACCTCCCTCGCCATGCTAAGTGCTGAGAGGAATGGCATTTTAAAATCATTTTCGTATCATCTACATCCAGCCTGTAGAGAAGAATCATTAGATAAATATTTCTTAGATAAATAAGTACCATATATTATACTATAATAATATGTATGAAGTAGTTCTGAATATCAGATATTGCTCTAGCACCTGGGACTATTGAGAAAAATTAATGTTGATTTTCTTCATTAAGAAAATAATGGCTAAGTAGTTTAACGGCTTGCCATAAAAGCACAAGTGGGAGGACCAGAGTTCAGATTCCCAGGACCAGAGTGCATGCTGGGTAGGCAACAGTCCTCATAATTCCATCCTGGGAAAGGGGACCTAGGGGATCCCAAGAGCAAGATGGCTAATGAGATCTTGGTTTGCTTAAGAGACCCTGTCTTGTTGAATAAGATGGGAAACCTACAGAATACAATTCTTGGCATCAATCTCAGGGTTCACATGCATCTGGACCCTTGCATGGATGTATCCACACACATGCAAACACACCTACACACCACACATACCACACACACATATGCATCATACCACATATACCATGCTCCATGCTCACACATACTACCACTTGCCCACACATGCGTCACACCATATACACACACATACACAAACCTCACAAATACATACACATTACATTACACACACACCACATCACACACACAACACACACACACATACACATTTCCTTAACATCTGCTTTTAGTAAATTATCCGTGAAGATCAACATAACAGAATTGTTTTTCTGTTCTAAGATGTGTAAAGTTAAACATAAAGATATGATTTTAACTTCTGTGGGACAAAATCATTCAATACAATAGTGCTGCCCTGCTAGGAACAAATCCTGTATAATAGACAGACACACAGATTCTTTTCCAGGCTGAGAAAGTTGCCAGGGAACAGTGCTTTTGTTTTGTTTGGGGTATTTTTAAACTTACTTTTCTTTTTTCTTTTCTTCTTTTTCTATGTGTATATGTGTTTGTATATGTGTATATATGTGTGTGTGTGTGTTTAAAATGTTGACGCCAACATTCCTTCAGTGTGTGGGATGTTGGAAATGTGCACAATCCATCAACTACTCCTTAACTTTGACTCAGATCTTTCAGGCTCTGGTGGAAGAAAGGAAGCAGGAAGTCAAGTGATCCATTATTCTTTATATTTATGAAATGCCCTGAAAGCAGAAAAGTTTCCCTTCTAGAAACAAAACCGATTTAGTTCACCGGAGTTATGATTCTGTAGTCAGAAAATTCTGGAACGGTGTTTAACAGTTTTCTCCTTTCTTTTTTGACAATTTTGAAATTATGACTACATTTTTAAAACCACTATTTGAATTTTCTTTTCAGCGATACTATTTAATAGAAAGTACAGTAGAGAAAGCCTACTGAATCAGTTAGATAATTCTCAAATGCTGGAGTTTTTTAGTTTAAAGGCTTCCTAGAGGCTATTTATCTCCGCGGCTCTCCTCTCAGTGGAATAGAAGCTTGACAGCTCCTGACCACACCGGTTCTGGGCCCTTATATTCAGAAGGATCCCACGTCGGGGCAGGGACCCTCTTCTGAGTCTGGGGGAGCCTAGACCTTCAAAGCTGGGCAGAGAACAGTAGGCCATGTTCTTTGTTGTAATCACCGCAGTGGAATGGCTTTCCGTTTGGAAATCATGTAACAGTACCAACAGATGAGAAGATGCATCCCGCCAATCCCCGGCCGCCACGTTGCATGTACCATACAGTTCCTGCTTTCCTCCTCCCTGTGACTGAACGCTAGCACTAGCGCAAACAACTTTAAGGAGGACCGACTTTAGCTCTTGGACTCAGGGTTCTCAGTCACCACGGCAGGGAAGGCATGGTAAAAGAGAAGGTGGTCTCCAGCAAGCAGAGAAAAGGAAAATAGGTTATGACCCACAAGGGCACGGTTTTAGTAACCTATTTCCTCCAGGCAGGCCCAGCCTCTTCCTTTGCACCTCCTCCCAACAGCCGCCGTTATACTCCAGAACTACAGAGGGCTGAGTATGTTCATGAGACCAGCTCCTTTGGAATCCCGTCTTGCCTAGAAGCCCGGCATCTGTAAACCAAGTCTAGCACTCACAAGTTTGTGGGACAGCATACATTTAAGACACAGTATGCAGAGAGCCGGGCCTAATTTCCACCCTGCTTGTAAAATGTCTTTAATCTGATTGGATTCCCTCGTGTAGATGTGAAAATCACAGTTTTGTTCTTAAGTTGTTTCCCTGTCCCTCCAACGACATGGTATCTATCCGTTTGGAAAAGCAGTGCTTTCATGGTTGGGAGTCTCTTGGTGCTGGCGGTACCCTCAGCCAGGATGGCTGCTAGGCGTAAATTAATTTAACTGCCATCCATGATGTATCCATCCCTGGGTTAATCTGGGACATTTTTCTTCCTGCTTGGTTGAAATCTAGAAACCTATAGTTTTACCAGTATAGTCTGTGGGTAAGCCTCCTATTTAATTTTACTACCGGTTATCAGAATGCAAGAGTTTGAAATGTAGACATATGGATAAAAGGTCCCTGTCTATTAAAAACAACAGAACTAAGTTTCTTCCCTAATATGGAAGACAGGTTTCCTACTGTAGCCTCTGGGTTGTGATTCCCTCAGGATTTCAGCTTAGAGTACGGTCTCTGCTGTCGGTGCAGCGACGCTTCAAGTTTCCTTAATTTGTAGCTATCACTTAATTAGAAGAACACTTTCGGCTAAGATATGCAGAAAGGTAACATATTGACATGATTTCACACCGAGGAAGAAACAACTAATACCAGATTTGTTCCCCCAAAGATTTGATTCCAGAGAGAACGGCGAGGATGGGAGAGGATTGTTCTCAATTTGCTTCTGTAAAGAGCTAGTGACAATTCATTTATAAACTGAGTGGTTTGGGACTAAAATTAGAACCAATGTGGCATGTGCTTCACAGTTCCTGGGGCGGATTCTCACCCCTTCCAAAGTACTTTTGAAGGTACACAAAGAAGAACATTCTTCAAGAAAGCAGGCAAGCAATGTTGGCTTTGAGTGGCAGTCAGAATTTTGGAGAAAATGCTAATAACCACAAAACCTAGAGACAGGGACAGAAGAATCTGAGACAGTCTCACGCTACAAGTTTGCTGCTTGCAGGGGCAAAGGAACCTTTTGAGAGGCTGGAGTAGAGCTGCCTATGCCCCAGGCAGTCCAGCTCTTAGATCAGTATTCAGAATCTGAAGTTTCTACCTAGGCTGCCCCTCTGAGTTGCACAGGTGCCACCTGCAATGCAGCTTGCATGTTATGCATACTCTTCTTCTGTTAGCACATCTTTGTATTTGGGGAGCTTGGGTAGAAATGGTCTGCCAGCATCAAGACCCATGAAAACTTCAAATTAATGACTCAGAAGATGGAGAGATACTTTAAAAGCCATTCAGACTTTCATGTTCTTATCTTTTCTCCATGCTAGCTACAGTCCATTCCATCCTGTATGTACTGTCTGTTCCCATCTATCTCCACCAATTATCCAATCTTTTTATAACTAAATCATAAGGAAATGAAATTTGCCTTTCAAAGAAATACATCCCCTCCCCAAACACACACACACACACTCACACACACGCACGCACGCACACGCACACACACACACACACCCCTGACTTCTTTCCTTACCGTACATCTATGATGAAGCATGGAGCACAAAGTTAGGCACCGAAACCGGAGTTGAGCATCAACCTTGTCAATAGTCCCTTAGAGGCTGCAATCTGAAACCTGTAGGATTTATTCACATTCACCTTGACAATGAGCAGGAAAAGCTAATATGGGCTATGTGTCTTGTTCCTAACCAACACCAAGATGGAGACATAGCCCATCATTTTAGGAACAGAAAAGGTGAAGACACAGCACAAAGCAATTGGAACATGATTCTTGGGGAGAAACGCCTCTGGAACTAACGTCACCGAAATTCTGAAAATGTGGTAAATTTCTTTGCATCCTAACTATGGGAGAAAAATTATGAGTTCCATGATTCAGCTGGGATGTGGGTAAGTGAAGACTGTGTTGGGAGGGAGTGGAGATTGGTGAGGGGTGGGGAATCAGTCACTAACTCAGACTAGTGTCAGGCGTGGTAAAGAACAGAACCGATGTTGTGGAAAATTGAAACATTAACATGGACTATAGTTTGGGGCTTTCCCAGAATGCAGAAGAGAGTGATAAATATTAAACAGGAACGGGAAAAGAAGGTAAATGCAAAATGCGGAGGAACAGCTGAAATGAATCTGAGACAAGACCTAGCACAAGCGAACCAATCATAAACTTTAAGGAGAACTTTCTTAGGTTGAAGACCTATGTCTTTCAGATTGATGAGTAAAACAGACTTCTGTGAAGACAGGCGAGGACAGTATGCAGAGACAAAGACAAATGGACCAAAAGCACACATGGTGGAAAGCAAGGGTTACGTCCAAGGAAGCACACATGGCGGGCTACAATTAGCGACACCATATACTAGCAACAGTGAATATTTGGAAGAGGAGAAAACAGCACCCAAGGTTTTTATACTAAACCAAGTCCTCTTTCATAAAGGAAGACAACTAAAGGACCTTTGCAAATGCCACTTTTAAAATCTCAGCATCAGAAAACAAATGCCCTGCTCTGTGCTGAGATCTTGGACATTTGGAGCCTTCATTTTCTTTCCCCAGGATCTTCTGCTGACTCTACTGTATGCACTAAGTCACTGAGAATTCTGGGTATCTATCCACAAGCAAGGGGTTCTATGAAGAGGGTAACACCTTCACTTTGATAAATCTGTACTCATTTTTACTACCTTGGCTACTTGAGCACTGCATTTCAAATGAACAGCCTTTGAGTTTTGCATGGCTGGTAAAAATCACAAGGAAATGGGAAGATTTAAAAATGCAGAAGGCAAAAGTCTATTAAGCAAATAGGTTCTGGGTGTATATACAATACTTTAATAGCTACATTTAAGGTCAAGAAAGGGTTTGAAGTGCTGAGCCCACAGTACCAAAGCATTCTGGGTAGACAGGAGCAGTTTTGACTGCAGTGGGGTTAAGGAAGAGCACAGGAAGGTTTGTTAATGGAATCTTTACGTGGACTGTGTAGGAACGGAAAGCACATTAATAATAAAAGCCACGCTTTAAAAACTGACCTTGTAGTTGAAAGATATGCACTTGTATCATTACCAATTAATGTGTTAGGTAACACAGCTTGTACTTGGAAAGCAGCAAGGAGGAGTATCTAAGTGATGTTCACACATCTTAATTAGTGTCATTAATAGTTCTTTTACCGTCTCTCCTGAAAGCAACAACACTGTACTGGAAGCATCTTGTTAGGAGTCAAACCAGCAAGTGAGATTTGAAGCCAAGCCCTTAAAATAGCTCTAAGTTATGGCGCCTACATGACTGGAATGTTCTTGGGGGAAGCAATGGTTTATAGAGCCAGACATGAAGGCAGCGAGTCCAGGCAGCATGGTAAGTGTTCCTGTGTTATCAGATTAGAAAAATAAGGACAGCACACACACACATACCAGATTCTTCCCGTAGAGCCTTTCCTATCTATGGTTGATGACTGGTTTGGTAATATTAACCCAATAAAATATTTAACTTATGATTTCAGTGTCTGTTATGAGATGGGGTGGACACTGAGCAGTTCCTTTGTGAAGACAAAAGAGACTCTCACTGAGAAGTATATCACCGAAAAATATTGGTGTATCTGCATATGGGATTATGTGCCCAGCTGGTCTAATTTGAAATCCAACCTGGGATGGGAATATTTCAACTCTTTAGTATTCAAAGATTATAATCTGTATAATCTACACTGAAAATAAGTTTTACTGTTGTATTTTCTCCTGATTCTGCAAGTGTAATGTTGCTGAAGTAGTGTTGGGAGAGGTAATTTGCAAATTAAAATACAGAATGAAATTAAGAAGAAAAAGAAAAGGTTGATATATGTCTGTCTAGTCTGTTTCTATGTAAACTGTGTAACTATGGATATGTACTCATAAGTGAAATATTTAGTTTACATGTATAATTGTTTTGATATTTTTCTACCATTGAAGACTTATTTTATGAAGTATTATTTTTGCTTCATTTTATTTTCACATTTATTTGTTTTTTCATTTTATTTGAAAGAGTGTGTGTGTGTGTGAGAGAGAGAGAGAGAGTGCATGTACACACATGCATGTGCCAACATGCATAAATGGAGTTAAGAGGGCAAATTGAAGGGATTGGTTCTTTCCTTCCATGTGGGTCCCAGAGATCAGACTCAGGTCATAAGTTTTGACAGCAAGTGCCTTTATTATCTGAACTATTTCACTGGCCTTTTATAAATCTAAAAATCATAATCAATATGAAGTAACTTCTTTCATATGTAATGCCTGCATCCATTCTCACTATTATAAGACACCATACACTTTGATGACTTATGAGCATTTGCAGTTCTAGAGGCTCAGAATTCCAAGATCAGGTAGCCAGCAGATGGGGCAGATCTTACATGGACGTAACTTCTTTGGGTCATCTGACAATACATAGTTTTAAAAAGTAGACATACTCTTCGGTTTAGTAAAGATGATCTAAAAAATTATTCTAATTTATAAACATTAACTCAGGACTGAATGTCAACCTGTAGTTAAGGGGTAAATAAATAATGGTATGGAGTGGTTGGAATTTTTCATCCTTTCCAAAATTCACATGTTGAAACCTAATCACCAATGTTCTAGTATTAGGGAGTCAGGATATGGGGAGGTGTTTAGGTCATGAAATAGAGTTCCCATAAATAGGAAAGCCACCCAGCCTTTCTGTCACATGGGAACACAGTAAGGTCTGCCCAAGTTACGTCCATGAACACTTTCCCGGTGTTATATAAAGGAGTCCAGCTTTGCAAATTCTTCTGCTGCTATCTTTTTAAATCAGACTTATCATTGCTATCAACAATGAAGATAGTACATTCATTAGTCTTTTGTGCTCTCTCTGATAGTAACTATCTGTTCATACCCCTTTAGATACAAGTGTTTCAATATTAACTATTTCTAGGCATCTATCAGGCCCAACTGCATTGAAAAGTATTTAAATTTAGGGGATTTAAAATGACAGTGGAAAAAGACCTAGATTTCATTCTACGCTAGAGAATAAAATTAAATATAGTCATTAAATATAGTTCATAAATAACCAACCACGTGCAGAATGTGAGGAGAGCCAGTAAATTCTTAGCGATGTTATGCAATGTTTCATTGTTTGACCACTGCAAGTTCATTTGAGCTTAAAATGTTTCTGTTGGGGCTGAAGAGATGGCTCTGCAGATAAACACTTGCTGCTCTTACTGAGGACTGGGGTTTTGTTCCCAGCAGATCCAGGGTCCATCCCCCTCTTCTGGCCACTCTGGGCCACAGGCACCAGGCAGTTGTTAGCCCACAGTGTGGGCACTGCCAAGGGAACCTGGGACCTCGTGAGAGCAACATGTGTTATCAATCCCCGAGGTGTCTCTCCAGTTTCATTCATGGAAGTATTTTAAGTGTTCAAACTATGACACCAAAATTCTCTGATTTTTATTCTTTCTACAACAAGAGGTGATTTTAGCTGAGATCGAAGGCAATGCTCTACAGCTCCCCTAATGGTTCTGGTCCCACGACTAGACCGGTTAGTTTCTTCATAGCTGAGATGAAAAACGTCTGCATGGGTTACACTCACACATCTGAAGTTTCACCTAAATACTGAATTCTAGCGTAATTATTCAAGCGATGGCCTACATCTTGTAAAAGTTTGTAGAGAATGTCGTTGATATCGGTCTTAGAAATCAAGTCCGTAGAACAAACTATGGAGAGGAGCTGAAAGATGTTTCTGAGGCTAGCCTGACGCTGTGTCCATAGTTACAGAGTGTAGAGTTGAGTTTTTGTTGGTTTGCTTGCTTTTCTAAAACCTTTTGGATTTAACAGGAGAGACATTAGCAAGGCCTCTTTTTTATTCATTTAAATTTGTCTATTATTTCCATACTTTCCTTCCTTAAAAAACAGTGTTGTGACTCAGCATTCCCTTCTCAGCCACAGGCTACCTCCCTCCCCCTTGAATTCTGGTCCTGGGGTTGCACAGCTTAACAGATGGTTTTGTTTCTCTGTTTCTCTTTCTTATTCTTCTACGTACAATATTTTTTTTTAAGTAGCCTACTGTGCATTGCCTAGAAAGAAACGCACATTGCTTTTTTTTCCTTCCATTTTGTGGCAGAAATCAGTCAGTTGGGAATGCCATTCTGTTTAATCACTGACCAAAAGAAACACACACATTTTCATTTTATTCCAGTTCAAAAAACTGATCTGCAATGAAAATTCTAATTTGGCTAAGTCTCTCAGGTCTGCTAAACAGAGCAAGAAATTTTCAGGAGAAATGCCATACGGGTGACCATGAATAGGAGGCAGTCTGCCTGTATTCCACACAGAAACACTTTCAGACAACTTGACTACATACAAACATCTAGAAATGTGGACAGAACCGATAAAGTCTGCTCAACTTGTCCGTTTAATCATGTTTACACATCGGAAAGTCTGACTCAGGGCAGTGTGTGCAAATGTGCGTATGCACGAGGCCCTCTTCCACTTCTCTGCAAGGAAAGGATTCAACCAAGCCTTGGGAAATGCTAGACTCCATGCCAGGAGCTGCACTTGTTAACCAGAACCCCAGGGGTCTAGTGTCAGAGCTGCAGGGCAGTTATCTGCAAGCCAGCATCAGCATGGGGATTAAAACAGAGCACTGTCTCAATAGGATGCTGATGTTAGCAGTTCTATTTCCGGTTGCTGGTACCTTTACATGAACTTTGAAAAGCACCTCCCATTTGTCCTAGAACACATTCATAGCCAGGTCTAGTGACACAAACCCAAATCCCTGATGCTTGGAAGAGTAGGACGGGCAAATCAGCTTTTCAAGTTCAGTGCCAGCCTTTGGCAACTTAGTGTGACCCTGACTAAATGTTTTCTTTAAAAAACTAGAAAGCAGACTGGAGATGTAACTTGGTGGTAGAGCAATTGCCTAGCATACGCAAAACCCTAACTTGAATCCCTAAGACTTCATTTTTTTTCACGCTTTGTCTAACATAACAACTAAGTATATTACTTTTAAAACGCGAACTTATTGACTTAATCAACAACACGTGGTCCTCCAAGCTAGAAGTTTCTGCCTTCAAGGGGTAGTGGGGAGGGAAGACCCCTGAATCTGAATTAATCGTCTCTTCATGATTAAGCACATTCAACCAGGTGAGCTCCATGATACACAAATGAGGATTGTTTAAACATGTTTCATGGTAACGTTCTAGGGGCTAGAGAGATGCCTCAGTGGTTAAAAGCACTGACCTTCCAGAGGATCCAGATTCAATTCCCAGCACCTATGTGGTGACTTACAACCATCTATAACTCCAGTTCCCGTGGATTCAGCACCCTCTTCTGGCTCTGTGGACACCAGGCATGCATGTAGTACACAGATTTACATATAGGCAAAATATATATATATATATATAAAATTTTAAACAGATAGCATGTACCCTCTAAAGAGTATCCAGTTGTCACAAGAAATCAAATCACTGAGAGACTATTTGGTGACACATAAAATATTTTATAAAGGTTTAAGAGAAGGGGGGACGAGCCTTGAGGTGCATAAAAGCCTACCCTTAACTGGGAACGTGTGGCTGTAACTGGATACATTTTGATATAAATGCTGGCAGGGTATTTTATCTCTTGCTCTATTTGGGGATATAATAAGTCCTAATGGGCATTTAAAAATCTACTTTTCAGTATCGTGGCTGTAAACACACGCCATTCACATATGTAAGGCTGTACAAAATATAGGTCTAATCATCTATGGCATGCCCATATGTGCATGTGCGCACATATGTGGGAGCCCACAACCCATGCACAGCATGAAAGGAAGCAGTGTGGAGCCCAGATTCCTGCAGAATCCAGCCTGACATCAATTTTAACCAGGTTTCAGGTGACTCCTGCTCTCCTTGAATTTAGATGGCTTCCCCCCCTTGTAATTCACAGGGTCTTATCAGGCTTCCTGGTGTGACTCCAGCTTGCCTCTTTGTCTCCATTGTTTTTCTCAATCTTCCTGGCTAAATAATGTAGCAGGTCTAATAAATTCAAATAAAACTTCTGATTGGTTTGGCAGCAGTTTAACAATCGAGGATAATTTACTGATCTCTGAGTCTTCATGTGAGTCCATAATGTTTAGACTAGAAATAATAAAATGCACTCAATTGATTAAGCTGTTTGTAGATGTCTGGGAATTAACATTTTGTATAATTGCAAATATTTTATAATTACCATGTGGGGCTGATAAAAGGGTTCAGTGCTAGTAACTGCAGGACGGATAACCTTGATGAAGGGAGAATCTCAATGAAAACCGAACTCACTGTGGGCTGCATACAGAATGCCCTGGGACCCACAGCCTGGCTCCTGTTGCTTTCTGCTGTTAATGTTGCCAGGATCCCTAAATGGTCTGCTCTGGGAAGAATGGGTTCAGGGAACCTCACTACTGTGTGACTGTCTTGGGTGACTAAGGATGTGATCTTGGCCACCCCAAGAGTGAAGATTTTCTTGATTGCCTACTGAAAGCTAAAATGAGTGGCTGGCTTTTGGGGATTTGCTCTAGTGTTTTCTAATGAGGCCACTTTGGCTTTCATTTGTTTTGAAGCAATCCCTCATTTTATGATTTTGCCGTAAGCCCTGCAGTGGGGCGGGCTGGTGCAGGCAGCACGGGGAGTCCGCAGCGGCGGTCCCAGCGGTGGCGGCGTGTGGATGGGAGACATGTGGGCAGACACATAGTATGGAATAG
>LOJH01038893.1:0-14954 GCA_001685095.1 Ellobius talpinus | reverse complement strand
AGGGGGAGGGAAATTGGAGGAGGGGAGGAAGTGGAAATTTTTAATAAAAAAATAGTAAAAAAAAGAAAACAAAAGATCTTGTTATCTTTCTCAACTGTTGTCCAAAGCTAGAATTAAAGATGCGATCAAGTAGATTTTACTTCAGTTATCCTCTGTCTACATTTCAGTGTCACTGACAAGGATGGAACCATATTGAAGAGGTTAGTCCTCAGTGAGCCTATCTAAGCACGAAGAAGCCTTCACCCCAGGCATTTCAGATGTGAAGAGCTCTGTTTCACAAGTATCAGTATGAATGAGAGAACACTCTACTATCATACCAGAGTAAGACATTTCATTATATGATCATAACATATCAAGATGTCATTGTACTATGTTTTTTTAGGGATAATACTTCCAGTGCTATCAATTATTAGTAGAGTATTGAGTACTGAGTCTCTCTCATACAAACACACACACACACACACACACACACACACACACACACACACCCTTTGGGACACAGGCAAGGTTCATCTGACTTACCACAGGTAGAGGTGATAGGTGGTACATGCCACACACTTCAGTTTCAAAATCCTTAAAATATTTTGTGATTCACTAGACAACACTTTCTCTTGCTAACATTGTTAGAAAAACCACTTACAATGTTAGTGTCTCCTTAAACCCAGTTCTCATTTCTCTCTGGTTTGGAGAGAAATTTAGTCCGTCGTCTTTAAATGAAGAATATAGGGGAAACGATTGCATTTGTGGCTGACTAGATAAGAAGAAAAAGATGAGAGGATGAGTCATCTATTGCCATCCAGAGATCAGTTTTCAACTCTTCTTGTCTGTATTCTCTAGTGTAGGAGAAAAGATCAGGAAAAATGGAAAATTTGCATGGAAGGTCATAACCCTATCATTACAAGAACACTTAATGGATTAATGGAAAGATGAAGATTGGGGAGAATCATCTTTTAAAAAAGCCACTTATTTAGACATACAGAATTTCTAGTAGAATCAGAGACTCTTTGCTTCCCCTGCTCTAGTTCTATAACTTCGGAAACTGATCACTTTTTTCCCTTTCAATTTTGTCTCCTGTTCTAAGTCTTTTTCTAACACTGACAATGATAAAAGCTGCAGACTCTGCCAAGAAGTGACTCATAAATCTCATTAGTATTAAAAATTTAAAACCTCATGGAATTTGGACAAAACTCAAAACTGCTGCAGGATGCTTGAAGTCCTAAGAAAAAGGAAGAAAAAGACTTTAAAACCATAACACAGTAACAGAAATAACAACAGTCGTTGCTACTTAGGCTCTTTAAGGCCTTTATGACATGTAGGCACTGATGACGGACCGTCATTAGAGCAACAGCTGGTTGGAGATGCTCCTCAAAGTGAAAAATTGCATATTTTCAAAGGAGCTTCTGGCAAGGATCCAAGGAACACAGAAGCTCATGTCCTTTTGAACCCCATCTCTGGGACTAGAGATAGAATCGTGGGTGTAGGGATTGGGTCTTTCAAAACATAATATTGGCAATGGGTTAGCCATTGTGATTGCTGCCCAGGAGTGATATGAATGGGATTGGCAGAGAAAGAGGGGGACCCGGCCAATTTCTACTAACATGACTTTGTGAGTGTTCCCAGTCCTTGACTCCTGAATGGAAAGGTAAACTGAGAATCCAGAGTCAGATACAGCAAGGGATCAGTAGACAGACAAATCAGTTAGATCATGACAGAGCTGAGCCTCCAGGAGAGCCAAGACAGCTCTTAAAGAAATTTGAGAAACTGTGTGATCTCTTATGAATTTGTCTTAACCTAAGGATAACATAAATGAGAATGATATTTTCCTCCACCAGAAAACTTCAATTTCAATTTAGAAATATATACTTTTAGGACAAATATGGATTAGAAATAATGCTTGTTGATATATAAAACTGCTATATAATGAAGGAATTAAGGTTTCTCACTTAGGTCCCTTCCTGTATAGTTAAAATTATCAAGTAACATAAATATGTCCTATTTTAAAAAAATCTCCCACTTAAACAAAACTATTTTCTTAGAATTTTCCTTCAAGATATGTGGATAGCACTGATTCTGTGTGGAAAATAAATCATCTGTAATTTACTACAATAGCTAAAACTTTCCTCAGTAACAAAAAGAGATATCATGAGTCTAAACTGCATGGATAGTACTGGAATATGCAGTAGAAAAACATTAATTGAAAGTTTGACATGTTAGTACTTTTAAAGGTGAGGATTTTTTCCATAATAAAATTCTTGTACTTTGAAGTAAATTAAAAAAAAAACAAAGTTATCACACACACAAAAAAAATAAATTTGAGAAACTGAGCACATTTGCCATTTTTCTTCCCCTCTACTTATAAAGTAAATCAACCCAGCAAATTATTAATGGTCACATAGAGTACTAGGTTTGGAGAGATTGCTCAGTGGTTAAGAGTGGTCTGCTCTTCCAGAGGTCCTGAGTTCAATTTACAGCAACCACACAGTGGCTCACAACCATCTGTAATTAGATCTGGTGCCCTCTTGAGGAAGAGACCTGGTCAGTTGTCCTTATCAACTTAGACCATGAAACCCTACATGGACAAGTTCAACAGAATCAACATATACACACTGCCCATGTATTGGGGATGGGCATGTAGAATACGAACTAATTCTAGAAAAAAATTTCATCTACTTTCCTGTACATTATTTCAGGTTTGAATCTTTATCAGTTTTCTGCAGTGAACCATGAACATTCCTAACAGTGACCTTTTAAGTCTCCATAAGGAGGATGGGACCCCATATTGACGACTCCTCCAGGACTATGATAACACCAGTAAGCTGAAAAACACCACCTAAGGATCAGCTTTGGACTACAAACTGCTCAGAACAATTTTGAGGTGGCTAACTGAGATGATTCAGCCTAACAGACTGCTCTAGCCAGGGCTTGAAACAAGCCCTGCAATTTCCCATTATGCAGAGACTGGACAACAAATGATACAGCTACCTCTACCAGGACTTGACAATTAACCCAAAATTTTTGTTTTCAGGATCTCCTAAAGATACTGATGACGCCAAACAGCAGGAAGTAAATTCAAGAAAGCACCCACATTCCCAAGATGTGGGGTGGGTGGTTTTGGTCCATGGATTATGGATATTTGTCATTGTTTAGGTGGTTAGTTACAATTTATTATTGGTAATGGCCAGGAAAAAGGCTAAACAAAGAAAATTGGATTCAAGGTTCTTGTTTTGAAAAGAAAAAAGAGGATATAGATATAATAGGATAAAAGGGTAGATTAAAGGGTAAGATAAAAAGGTAAATTATTGAATCTACTTTTAAAAAGCAACTACTAGTTTTAAATGTTTTACATTGGATTGTACTTTTGTATATTGTATATAAATTTTGTATATTGAGATTAATTTTGTTAAAACATAATGTACATACATTTCTACTCTTGTTAAAAACTTTGTATCTATATAACTCATTTAACAATGTAATGAAAATTTCTAGTCCTTGAAAATTATTATTACCAGCTGTTTAGGATAATAAGAACATGCAGCTTATAGTTAATCACCTAACATAATCGAACTTGTAGTCACATTATGTATGTTTTCAAGGTCAAACCAAGATATATTTTAGATTGACAGGTCATCTTCAAACACTTCAGAGATCTACAGAATATGCATTTGAGATGTTTTAATAACCTATGACAATGAGACATGTCTGCTCCCAACAGCACTAATCTACTTCAGAGAAGATAATGGGCATGAAGAAACTCCATATGAAGTTTTCTTTCTTTGTGGCAAAAGTAAGCCACTGGGTAAGAAAATGTCCTTGCTTTGACTGCTGACAGTATGCAGTAGGACAAGTAGGACACAAAAGAAAGTGACTGCCAAACATTGCCAAGATAAGGAGAGACAGTCCTTCAAAATACCCCACTTCACAAAAAACGTCTGTTGAATATTCTAGGCCTGTAGGCCAAAGACGGATGCCCCAATATTGCAGAGGAACTTTGGTTGACTGTCCAGGCAGCCAGCTGTTTCTGTCATTTCTCACATTTTTTTGGAAGTCACTTGCTCACACTTCCTGCTTACTCAGTTATATTATCTCTGAGGTAGTTAAAGACTAGGTAACTATAGTTATAGACTTCCTTGTTTACAAGACTCAAGAAAGAAATTCATTAAAGAGATGTGAAGTATGTGAGGTTGAAAGACATTAAAAGATAGTTTTAGATTATAATGTAAGTTGTGGTAGAAAGTAAATTAGGTATAAAAATTTGGTCTCACCACAATAGGGTAGATGTGGAATATTTTCTCTGAATTTGTCAAATGCAAATGGACCAGACATTGTTGATAATTTGTTGCTTGTATATATTTGCATATAGTTATTATACTTATTATATATAGTTTTTCTTATATTATTTATAGCTCTCTGTTTCATTTTAGACATAAAGGGGGAAATATAGTAGTATGTTACTTGTATTTTAATAAATAAATCTTGCCTGAAGTCCAGAGGCAAAGCTAAAGCCACTAGAGGTCAGATAATGGTGACACACACCTTTAATCCCAGGATTTGGGAGACAGAGTCAGATGGATCTCTGTGAGTTCAAAGCCACCCTGGGTTACACAAGATTAATGCAGAAAAAACCCATGTGGTGGTGGCTGACACCTTTAATCCCAGTCCGAGGGAGTCAGATGTCTTTAATCCCGACACTAGAGAGAATATAAAATGGGAGGAGAGAGGCTTAGTCTGTTTAGTTTGCAGTTGCCCAGCCTTGGTAGAGGTAAGACTTNAGGATTTGGGAGACAGAGTCAGATGGATCTCTGTGAGTTCAAAGCCACCCTGGGTTACACAAGATTAATGCAGAAAAAACCCATGTGGTGGTGGCTGACACCTTTAATCCCAGTCCGAGGGAGTCAGATGTCTTTAATCCCGACACTAGAGAGAATATAAAATGGGAGGAGAGAGGCTTAGTCTGTTTAGTTTGCAGTTGCCCAGCCTTGGTAGAGGTAAGACTTCTCTAGTGGCTTGGCTGCTTTGCTTTTCTGGTTTTCAGGTAACATTTATTTATTAATATACAAATAATATACCGCTGTAGTCAGTGCTTATCTTCTGCAGTGTCTTAAGTATTTTACACATGGAATCTCCCCTAACCAAACTTCAGTGTTACGAGGTAGCTGACATTCTATACTTGCAGATAAGAAACTCGCATTCCAGAAGGTTTAATAAGTCTGCCTAAATTGCTGTGCAGGTAAACAGTGACTCCAGGACAGTTTTTCACAGTCGTGATGTGACACTGCCCTGTAAGCCACCCTCTTGCTTTACCACCTCCCTTGCGGCTCTACTCTATAGAGCACTACGCTACTTCCTGTAACTGGCTCTCCTTCCTTATCAACTATATTACAGTTGCTGGAGATTACATCCCATTTGGGAAGTTAACCAGTTTACTCAAAGATATTGTACTTTAAATTCACGTGTCTCACCAGGCAGGGTGGTGCAGGCCTTTAATCCCAGCCCTTGGGAGGCAGAGTCAGGTGGATCCCAGAGGTATGTGGCCAGAGTGGTCTTACACAGGGAGTTACAGGACAGCCAGGGCCATGTAGACAGACAGTGCCTCAAAAATATAAAACAGAATAAGTAAAGGAATAAATTCAGGTATCCCCTTTATAGGGTGTGAATATATGAACTATAAATTCTTCTCCATAATTGGGCCAATCCGCAGTATTTATGAAGAAAGAAAGAAAGCCATCCAGTAACCAAGAGCTGAATCACAATAAATATGATGGAATGTGATCGGTGACAACAATGGAAGAGACACTAAAAGATCCTAAACAATGCATTAAATGGTCATTTTGCTGTTTATTAACATACGTGTGCATCTCTCTCATTCTGGCAAAGCCATAGACTAAACAAGCTACCACGCAGTGTCCCTCTGATGCAATCATCTGGATTTCTGTACAAAGTAAAATATAAAAGCCGTGTCAGAGCTGAGCTCAAAAGAAAATGGCCAGCTGCAGGAATGAAGAGCACACCCCATCAGAACACAAAGCCATCAGGTGCCTGATGGATAGGCTTCTGCGCTGCTCACCCTGGTTCTGGGCTCAACGGCTCTCAGGATCCACCACCTTCACCGTAAAGTTGCTTTGCTATTCTTTTACTTTACTTATTCTCATGAAGCTGCTCAAGTATGAGAGAGCTCGGTCTGCTGAGACATCTTTCTGGCCAGGCCTAGAAATGGCTTTTGTTATTCCTTTTACGTTGAACACACACGACAGCTGCTGGATAATGTAGTGAGCTGTGCTCCAAGAAGAGAAGGATACTGTCTTTAGAAATTAGCTAGAAGTCCATGTTATGATCAGAAGAATTGCTCTATTCTAAGCATTCTAGATGATGGGAGTTGAAGAGAGAAACACAAATTCTGTAAGCCCCAGGAACAGACTGGGGGTTCATCCTGTCTATGAGTGCATTTCTTTCTACTCTAACTCAGGATGGATGTTCATGTAGATGAAATTAATGTCTGCACATTTTTCTAACATTCAGAGAAAAGCATAATATCCAATTTTGTGGCAAGAGTGTTTTAATTTCCACTACATTTATATATACACAATAAAGCTATTTTTTGATCCATATAAGTCTGGTTTCCTTTTCTTACTCCAAATTGGCATGTTATTTTCTGCTTTCTGTGAATGGAATAAATTGGAGGTTAAAGAACTTATACAGTGTTTTGGAGGTAAGTGAGTCCACATGCCAAGGCCAAATCTGCTGAATTACAGATGTATTCAATGAAATGAAAACATTAATTTGGTTTTTATATTTCTGAGCATTTGCTTAATATCCATCTCATATGAGAATTCAGTTTTATACCAAGGTTAAAGCTTTGTTTGCTACTCATTCGCCCTAAGTTTGGAGTTTATTGGCTGGCGAGCTCAGATCAGAAACATGAACAATAGGGAGGGAGAGCACCCGGTCGTTAGTTCATTAGTTTCCGCAGGCTTCCTTGCACAGGGTGGGGCAGCCATCAGTGTGCTCCCCTGGCCTCTCAATCAAGGTTGCTCTCACTGCTGTCTGCTTTCCCCATTTCCTACGCCAGGAGCATCGCCTCTTACAGATCAACTCCTCCTTCTTCTTAGCCACCTGCGACAAACCTCCTCATAGAAACTTGGAGAACCTTTCCTGAGCTACTTGCTAGGTCAGTACTTTTAAAATAACTGTAAAACTAGCAGTTTAGTGCAACTGCGAGCAAACACAGCTGCTCCCCAGGGTAGGAAAAGGAAACATCCTGATAAATCTTCCATAAGCTGAAACAGTTACAAGTCAGAAATGCCTTTCGTATACCTCATCTAGCAAGCATCCCAGTTTAGTGACAGGTCTCTGGAGCTGTGTTGTTTGCACTCCTGGGCTGGGGGAACCAGAAACTGGCTGGCCGCTGCTCCCATCATCATGGCAGAGAACTGTTTATTGTGCTTTCAGGAACGGGTAAAAATGGACAATGTTCTCTGTTTTCTACTGTGTGTTCTATCTGTCAAGTTGGAATATCGTAATTTGAACATCACAAGTTGGAGACAATCATCACTTAATAATTTGGTTGCTCAAAATTTGTCTCTTTCGTGAAAATATAAGCTCCGGCACAAGGAGATCCTATTTGTCCTTTCATCATTTTATCCCAAATCCTGTGTTTAGTGTCTGAATAAAATGGGCATCAATATACAGCAGCCCATTCGATAAATGACCATTGTTCTTATCCACAGTGGTGCATCAGACAGGGAAAATGGGAAATGGAATGAAACAATGAGAAGCCACCACTCTGGAGCAGGGTGAGCAGGGAGCCTCCACGAGGCAGATGCCATGCAGATGCTGCATCCCCCACCATGCAAGAAAGCACACAGAAACTAGTGTGCACTGTTTCCCCATTGCTCCTTAGTGTCTGAAGGTTAAATCAAATATCTTTAAACTATCAAAAAGCTATGCTTGGCTCCCCCTTTACGGATTCCTGTGGCTTTTTACCAAGTAGTAGGCCAGAAGAATAGATCTTCACAAATAAATCTGAGAACACCCCAACCCTTTCTCTACTCAGACTTAGTGAGGGCTCCCTGTCAGTGTTCCAATACCACACCATGAAGTTCTCAAGGGGAAACAAGAGGATTTGAAGATATTGCCTTCAGCCAGCTACATGAAAGAAGCATAAGAAGCGTGGTAGTCACATTTATTGTACCTGGACTTAGTTGTTAGAGTGGGAACAAGGCTGGAACCAGAAACTGTGTCAAGAAGGGTTATGATCTTTATAAAGGGGGAGGCAGTTGAATTCAGAGGCTCTCCTGTGGGTTCCTTATACAGACCCCAGGAGAAGAGCTATAGCATTGAGTCTTGGGGTGATCCAGGCCTGAGGAAAAGTTCTACATACTTGCTTTCCTTATTCGGCATCTACTCAACCATCTGGGGGCACTTTTGGAACCAATTGTGATTCTTTCAGGATTCCTATTCTGTCTTCACTAGAGGGCTCGTGGAGAATTTTCTCAAGGCTGCCGCTGCAAGGGTTGCCTCGGGTCAGCCTGAGAGATGGAGCCGTCCCTTAGAGCAAGACTAAATAAAGCCATAGAGTCAATAAGGTTGCATTTTTCACAGGAATCCCTGAATATATTTAGGTCACCCAGGGCCATCAGACCAGTCATCTCTGTGTGATGTGGATTCTCTTATAGTTGGAGCAAAGAACAAAAGACCCTAAGAGAGGCGTCCTCTCTGTGATCTGCCTGTGGGTGGGTAGCTGGGTTTCTGTTCAAGCTTCCATTTAAAATTGCATAAGTTAGCTTTTATGAAATGACAGATTTGACTGATACTTGCTTAACTAATTCTAGAGTAACAGGTACATTAATTGCACATTTTAATTTTTTAAAAAATTTTCATACAGTATATTTTGGTCATATTCTTATACCTCTCAACTCCTCCCAGCTGCTCCCTCCTCCATATTTGCCCAGCTTCATGCTATTTCTCTCTCAAAGCAAAGCAAAGCAAACACCAAAGCAAACCAAGCAACAACAAAAACACACACAAAAACAAACCCATGGAATTTGCTTTGTGTTGGCCAACTATTCCTGAGCATGGTACCTGCCCTGGAGTGAGGTTGACACTCCGTTGGAGAGAACTGACCTTTCCCTTCCCACTAGGTTTCTATTACAAATAGCTTCTGGTTTAGGGGTGGGACTTTCTGGCTACTTCCACTTCCCCATGCTGGGATTTTGTCTGGCCTGACATTTTGTAGGTCGCGTGCATGCTGTGAGTTCCTATGTATATCAGCCCTGTTGTGTCTGGAGGACACTGTTTCCTTGGAGCCGTCCATCACCTCTGGCTCTTACAGTCTTTCCACCTTCTAGTCTGCATAGATTCCCAAGCTTGAGGGGAAGGACATGATAAAGATATCCCATTTATAACTGTCCTTTTGTGGGTTTCTGTGTTATTATCATCAGTTGAAATAAGAAGCCTCTGAGATAAGAGCTGAGTGATGCACTGATCTACAGGTATAGCAATGTCAGTGAGAGTCACTCTGTTATGTTCCTTTAGAAGAAAAAACAGTCTCCTCCTAGTCTCAGTTTCTTGGCAACTTTAGCAGTCAGTGTCAAGTGTGGGTTTTATGTCATGGGGTGGACCTTAAGCCCAATTTTAAAAAGTTATCAGTCACCCCCATAACTTTTGGGCCACCACTGCACCAATATATCTTGCTGTTAGGTCTCTGTCGTAGCTCACAGAGTTTGGAGCTGTTGGAGACTGACGATTACTTTTCTCCTCTGGTAATGAGCATAATACCTTCCAGCACTATGGATGCTGGTCAGAAGAGGTGAAGCTTCTAGTTGAACACCAGCTTGATTTCCTCATAATATATTATGAGGATATTATGTGTGATGATATTAGGTGTAGGGTCTTAGAATCAGGTTGTGGATAGTAACCAATACCATTGGCAATAGAGCATGGTATTAGTGGGTTCTATGGGATGCCTTTAGATGCAACCCATTCCTGGTATTCAAAAGGACTTAAAAAAAGAATCAAAAAGATGCAACCCATTCCTGGTATTCAAAAAGACTAAAAAAAATGAATCAAAAAGATGCAACTCATTCCTGGAACTGGAACTTTCACTTGGTGGCATATGATGTCTGCTTGTGGAGTTGTATCCATTATTATATAAGAACTGCATTTACATTCCCTTTATATGTGTGTATATTTTAGGGAACTTCTACAGTAGCAGGTTTCCGTACGGCTTTTCCCAAGGTCTTTGGTGTTGGTTGTTCACCCCGCATTCCCTCCTTTACTCCGTCCTCTCATCCCCTTCCTCATGTAATCCTCCAAGTTTCCCCTCCATTCCTCTATAACACTTTATTCTATTTAATTCCACAGCTTAATGCTAAGTTCTAGGAGGTCTGAAACAAACTTTCTGAAGAAGTCATCAATATACACCTCAACCATTGGGAATCCTCTACATAGTCTTCCACTGGGACCCTTGGTATTTGGTGCTATAAGCCTTGCTTGTGACTCATAGCAACATGTAAAATCCTACTGTGTGGTTCTTCACCACTCAGCTTACTCATTCTGTCACTATATTCCTCACCATTGCATTTCACAGATGGGTTCTTCTAAGTATGATGTATTTCTCATTTCAAAAGTAAAATATGAAATGTTCTGAAATCCTAAAATTTTGAGTGTCTGATGCTGTCTGTAAAAACTTCCACATCATTAAAAATAAAAGGAAATTAGCTTCAGGCTATGTGTTTAGTATGCATGTGTATGTGTGAAATACAATAAACTATTTGTTTAGACTTGGGTCCCCTCCATGATATGCATATTCTAATTATATATTAAATATGCGAATACTCTAAAGTCTAAAGAAATTACTGTATGTCATATGCTTCTGCCAACTCTATACATACCCCATATCCCAAAGTCCAACAAAAGCCTGTAATACCTCAGACGCTGGGCATTTCAGGCAAGTGGTATTCAGCCTGGAAGGTGTTTTCTCTTGTCATCTAAGAATCATTAGAGGGTTTTGTGCATTTATCTTTTCTCTTTAGAAAAATTGGCAAGGATCTGTATGTGCAGGAGGCCCACCATGTCATGGCATGTGACTGTCAACGCATCAGAGGATGAGTGGTTTGAGGCGAATGAGAACAGCATCTTCCTGACTCAGTTCTCATGCCCTGCACTCTGTGGTCAGTCTGAAGGTCCCGCACTGTGAATATATGGATTTCCTGAGAGAAGATGCTATGTGTATTGCATGTGTGATGCAGAGAAATGACAAAAAGCACAGATGGAATTTTCTTAAAGGCGGGACGTTATTTCAGGGAGTCGTTAGTCTCAGGTCCCAGCACAGATCCTAGACAGAAGCTCCCAGTCACCCTCTGTTCCAGCTCCGCTCAGAGACCAAATCTTTAGCTGGGTGTCATCTAAATAAGGTTGTTTTATTTTACTTTTCAAAACATACTTTTTTTCCTGCAGCCAGTTTTAACTGTGTTGTTAACTTTCAATGAGATGAAAATGTAACTTAGAATTTTCAGGGTGAAATGCCTTAAAAGGAGGATTTTCCTTTGTTGTGGAATATTGCTTTAACTATGTAGAGATGCATTGCATTGCTTTATGCTGTGGAATATTACTTTAACTATGGAAAGGTATGCTGCATTTGTTTATGTTGCATTTAACTGAATAAGGACCTGTTGCAACTGTTCATGCAATGTTTGTTTAACTATGTAAAGATGTGTCACATTTGTTTTACCTTGCCTGCCTAAGCACCTGTGGGTCTAATAAAAAGCAGAATGACCAATAGCTAGATAGTAGAGGGATAAGTGGGGCTAGTGGGCAGAGAAAATGAGAAGGAAGAAGAATCTAAACTTGGGGAAGAACAAGAAGAGAAGAGGATGAGGGAGAAAAATAGGGAGATGCCTGGGGCTAGTCAGGTAGTCACCAGCCAGTCAGACACTGAGGAAGCAGGAAAAGTCGGACATACAGAATGAAAGAAAGGTAAAAAGCCCAGAGGCAAAACGTACATGACAAAAAAAGGTTAAATTAAGATATAAGAGCTAGTGAAACAAGCATAAGATAAGGCCGAGCATTCATAACTAATAAGATTCCATGTCTTTATTTGGGAACTGGTTGGTGGTTCAAAAGAAAACCTGGTAAACTCCTTTGATTGCCTGGTCCTCTAATGTGATTTGGAGGATTCTTGGTACTTTAGGGACAAAGGTTGCAGCTAAGGATCTTGAAACAGAGACTTGGGAGGATCCTGTGTTTCTTAGGATTCGGTGAAACCACAGTATTAGATCTTGACTAATCAAGATCTAATTTAGAATCTTTTTATTTTTTATGATAAAGAAATAAGAGACATGCATTTTATTTTAGCTGTTGTTATTTGGGGTTTTTCTGCAACTAATACTAATCTCAATTTATACAACCATATATGGTGTTGTTAATACCATTGATTCAGGGCTGCATGGACTAGTTTAAGCAGGTCTTGTGGCTTTAGGTATAAAATGATAAAAATGACGTGATGACTTTGATTCAAGAGCTACAGAAAATGCCACAATTCAAAGAAAAATACAGAGTTGGAAAAGATGTAATTTTTTATCCCATCAAGTGCAAAATTAAGATCATTATTTGAAAAAAAATTTCCAGTGTGATCTAGAGTTTATACCTTCACATGGGTCATTTCCATCCATGAGCCTGCTATTTCCTGGTACACACAAAAGAAAACTGTAGGCCTTGCTCATTCAAGATCAGAGCACTTTGAAAATGGAGTTTGGTTCCTAGGCTTGGATAGAGAAATAAATCATTGGATGCTGAGTATATAGTTACTGAGACCTAAAAATGATGTTTGTTCAAATAAAAAATTATTTCAGGAAACAAAATCCTCAATATGGTATTCATTATAATCATGCCATCACTACCCCTCATGATTTCCAGTGAGATACAAAAAAACCCCTAAAGGTTTGTTTTCAATAATAGTTGTTTGAGTCAAGTCATGAGGGCATAGGGGAGGGGAAAGGCAGAGGCTTTTGGGAAAAAATGAATACAGAAGCACATTCTTCTGTAGTGTGCTCTACCATGAATGGTTCCGTTCCCCTCTTCTATTTACCTAGAGTCAAAATTGAGAATATTTCACAGATTGGTGGAACTACTTAAAGTGTGTAGAAAGTTGGCACTATGTAAGAAATGTTTGACAACCCCTCTTTATAAAATATTGAAAGGCACAGAATATATTAATTCCCTCAAATCCAGTTGTCCACAAATGGTGGTAACAGAGGGGTATGTGTGTGTGTGTGTGTGTGTGTGTGCCACACAGAGGTACTCAGTAACACTTTATAGACATTCCTCCGAGATATGCATTAATATTAGCTCATTTAATATTTACAACTTTCTAAATTTCTATTATAACTGTTTCAGAAATAAAGATTAACTACTTTGCTGAAGTCCACTCAGGTATATAATGAATAGTCTATATTTGTGCTCCACGATTCTAACCAGTGTGCACACTGCTTCTCTCTGGTAATATAAATACAGTAGAAAAGGAAGGAGAAGTCTCTCCCTACCAGGTCTCTAATCTCTTTTCAATGCACTAATACTTTTCAAGGTATTAGTGTCTGATTACGACATCTTCAGGTGATAATTCCAAAGGAATCTTTACATGTCTTCAGCCGTGTATTCCATCCAAACCTTTCCTTAGTGAAAGCAGATGTGAGTCGTGCATTTTAGAAGATGGCATCTTCAGATTATCCTCCCTCTTGTTCTTCCTTCCACCTTAAGTTCATCTTCTCAAAAAGCATGAAAATAAGAATCATTATTCTGGGAATGTTACAGCCTTTCCAAATATCATTGTGCAGACATGCCAAAGAGATTCATCTGCTCTTTATATGTGTTCCACATGCATTACACGCTAATAACTCGAGGAAATTGTCTTTTTCTTTAGAGTAAAAATAAATTTCACTTCTAGTATTATCAATTGATTATCATTTTGGTATTTATTATCAAGTTTTAAAAATCTACCTAGGTAGAAGTAGAAACATTTTGCTGACTTTTTATGGGAATGGTAATTAGTTAAGTCTGATAAGCCACCTGGAAGCCTAACTTGAGAATCAAGCATTAAACACACGTTTTAAAGACTCTACTTATGGAGAAGCAAAATGCCTGTGAACATTATATTTGGATCTCACTGTTGCTTTCTAGATTGTTAGAATCATGGACCTTCTGTGATGTAGAATCTGTTCATATTCTTATTTTCACCCATCTTGGAAGCTTAAGTTATCCAAGTCCACACAGTTTATTGGCAGAGTAGGGGCCTCATTATAGCCCTAGGACTTCTGACACTGTAGCCAATTTGATGTAGTTCTACTTCTGGGTAGGCTGAAGTAGGCAGAGAGGCTCCTTATATCCACATTATAGTTAGAGCAACAGACGGGACAGGAAAATGTCATGTTATCTGGCTTTGGGAATCTTATAGTTAACTTTTGGGAATTAGAATACACATTTACTCTCATTTTCCCAGGAGCTATTGTAGCTTCTAATTCTTGTATCTTTTCTAGAATGTACACCCATCTTCTTCCTTCCCTGTAAAGAGTGAAACAACAGTGTTCTGGTTTCAATGCCGTCATCAAGCAGCCCAGACTCAGTTTTCTTTTCTTTAGAATGTTGAGGAATGACAACAGCCTTAGCTACGCTGTTGGATTATTTTGACCCTGAGTGAAATGACAAGCTTCTCTGTCACCTTACACTCAACAAACTTTGTCATTATTTAATATCAGACTAAGGCTTTACTTATGTCTTGACCAGAGAGATGACAGCCATTCCATGTTGGATGTGAGAGTAGTTTGAAAGCTGTAAGCACCATTCCACCATTAAGTGCTAAACTAATTCTTCCCCTTGTGTAGTGATGAGGCGAGCAGGCCTGCATTTCATCCCGCCCAGCTCCCACACAGATAGCTTATACCCAGAAATAACAACACACAAAT
>LOJH01038891.1:0-14128 GCA_001685095.1 Ellobius talpinus | reverse complement strand
CCATGTGGTTGCTGGGAATTGAACTCAGGACCTCTGGAAGAGCAGGTAATGCTCATAACCTCTGAGCCATCTCTCCAGGCCCATTATTTATTTTCTTGACAAAGGTCTTACTACATAGTTCAGGCTGACATAATCAAACTTGTGAGTCTGCTCACAGCTTCCTAAGAACTGGGTTAGACACCAACAGAGGTTGTCCAAGTAAGCAACCGTGCTTTACCCATCCCACTTACTCAGATTCCAGTCAGAAATAGTATCATCATCATCAATTTCATCGTCATCATCATCTTCCTCTTCAATGCCATCCTCCTCATGCTGCTGAGCCACTGTCCTTGAGCGATGAAACCGTGGCCGTATGTCCTGCTCACTATCAGGGATGGTTTCATCTTCTTCCACATCGCCCTGTTGTTATTTAAACAGAGGCTTTCAGTGGCCACTCCATTTTAAGCTATTAATGCCTACATAAATAAAGGAGCCAGAGCATCATATGGGTCATGCACAGGATTCTGGAGTGGATTTCCTGAGAGAAAACTACTTCCCTTTGCAGTAAACAGGTCCCCGTGAAAGGGACAATGGGTATATGATACCTGCTAGGTTATAGGCCCTTTCTACTATTAGTTGGTGCAATAAGAGTAACCCAAATTAAATTCAGATCAATGTATTTAAAATAAACCCAGAGAGAGTAAGACGGTCTTAACAAATAAAATAAATTACAAACTAAAAATAAACCTCAAATGGCTTTGATCAAAGGCAAATTAAGGAAAGCACCAATGTCACTATCAATTAAGGTAACAAACAAATTTAGTCTGTTCTACTTTGAACATCTGTAGCCTATTATAGGTAATAGGAAGCCCTTACACAGGATCTATCTTAAATAAATGCCCTAATGATTAAATTCAAAACTTTATCATCAATATAGATATTATGTTCCCTAATAAGATGATGGTTTACTTACCTTAAGCAGGATAATATCTATATCTGAATACTTCATGCCATTCACTAACACAGGAATCAACCTAGAGAGAATAAATGAAACACAGACCTAAAGATCCAGAGTATTAAGTTGTCTTAACAACCTCATGCACACTAATTAAACCAATGATAACAGTGGCAATATAGTCTGTGAGCAAATCCTGTGATACACTGCTGCTCCAATTAACTCAAGGAATATGAACAGGGCAGGTTTAAGAAATATTGGTCAGTCAAACATTCATGCTCAAAAGTTCCAAAATAGAAGACCAATAGTAACTAAACACTGCAATTATGCTTTATCTGTAAAGGTAGGATTTGTCCTCTGATCTCCAAGTGCCTGTTTTGGCACCTCTGAATCCACCCCCCAACACATGAATAAACTATTTTCATGTAGGTTAAAAAAAGGTAATCGTGAAAATCTACTCATATCAATAATGAAGTCTGACATCTCCAGGGTGAGAGAATGCACTCTGCGTGTCCCAAGGACAAGCGGCACTTGGAAGCGGGACACTTACTTAGGCAGATGCCTCACAAGTACATCTTTGCATATCGGCTGCTCAGCCAAAGTCAGCCAGAATTCACAGGCCTCCAAAGCCACGTTCTCATCTTGGTCTTGGGTCCTTTGCAGCATGTACTGTGAAGGGAATCACACTACTCATCATTTTATTCTGGACAGCAAATAGGAATTTAGTCCTGATCCTTCATTCTGCAAATCCTGGTTTCCAGCCTGTACGTCTCTCTCTCTCTTAGAGCTCCCTATGTGCCTTTAAAACAAGACTAAACTTAAGAATGGAGTTCTCATTGGTGTGTATTATTGATCCTGTATATAGGGAAGCTGCTGACTTTTGGGACATGTCAATGTTAATCAGAGGGGAAAAAAGAACTCTATATCTTCCTTAAAATGAAGAATTTAAAAATAACAAATTGTCTCTTGTAGACAGACTTTTCTCCATATTCAAAGTGATATATGTCAATCTTTTTTAATTTTGGGGAAAAAAGTTAGATTTCTTTTCCCTTTTTGTTTTTGTCTTCAGAAGACAGGGTGGATCAGCATGGATCCCAGGCTGTCCTGGAGCTCACTATGTAGCCCATACGGCCTCACACTTAGGATTCCCCTTCTGCCTCCTAAGTGAGGGATAAGGGGTGCACACCACCACACCTCTAACACCCGTAACTATAATCGCGTACTCTGAACACATCGAACTGAATTCACTCAGGGGATTTCCCAGTATACCTAGGACTGGAATCAAAGTCAATCGACAAATTTCTAGTACACTCTCGCTTCTGGACTGAAACAGACTGTCATGACAAAATATGGCAACTGTCACTACTCCACTACACGTCAAATACTAGGCTTTGAGTATTGCTGAAGAAAATGCTATGTAACACTATATCAGGCTCCCCTGATGTGACCTACATCAAATGATAAAATTTTAAATGTTCTGATTAGCTTCTTCTAACCTTTCAAAACTAATCTTAGGTGACTTCATAGACAAAACAGACTCAAGAGACACCATTTCTATACTTCTGACAACAGAAGATGCTATATATATATATATATATATACTGCTGAGCCAGCATTTTTTCTAATACATTTTAAAAACAACAAACAAAAGTTACTTAATGACATCATGTTTATATGTTCTATGTGTGCCTGCCTGTCTGTTAAGTGTGCACCTTGTGTACGAAGTGTTCACTGAAGCCAGAAGAGGGAGTGGATCTTTTTGAGCCAGAACTACAAGCAGCTGTAAGCCTCCAACGCTAGGGAGGAAACCACAGCCTCTTCAAGAGCAACAAGCACTGTTAACTACTGAGCCATCTCTCCAGAGTCTAACACACTGTAACTCTCACCTCACAAGATAAAACTGGAAGCAGACGTGAGGCTCTGGACAATATACTGCTTAAAGCACCTGGAGAGCCATGTAATAAATAAGTATGATTACATTCAGCAATATGAAATCATATGGGAAAGTGTGACCCTACCTCTACTGAAGACAGCCTGAATCAGACGAATCTTGTTGATAATGTGAAAACAAACTCAATTTTTAACTCTATTTCCATCAATTCAAGAATACGTCACCTAATATCCCCAAACACCCGTAAGTTGATCTATACCATGAAAATTTCCTAGTAGTTACAACGATTAAAACCCATCTCTGTTAAAAAAAAACTTCTCCCATAGCATCTTAAATCTCACAAAGGACAAATCACCATGAGGATTTAAAACCACCATCATATCTATTTTTTGCCCCTCCCCTCAAAGGTATTATATAATTCAGAAAACTCTATCCTTACATTATTACAATTATAACATTTTGTGCCAACATTTCTCTGGGGGAGAAATGAGGCCAAGAGTCTGCCCGGCTCGGGTTACCTCGACTATGTTATGCATATGAGGAAGCAGGCGATCCATCCGGACTTCCAGCAGCATCACCAGCGCCCGGCACACATTTTTCCGCACCTCTGCTTCCTCATCACCAGCCAGTGCAAAGAGGTTCTGTCATAGAAAAAAAGATATTTTTACCCATACTTTAACAGACCTACAAAAAGACTGAATAACATCTGACAGTTGAAGACAAGAAGACCCTAAAGTTCAATGCCAGAACAGGACACCTAAGATTCTGCTTCAAATATCCAAAACAAACAAACAAACATTCCCCCAACCCCAGAACTGCCTCACGAACAATTGATAAAGCAGATAACCAACTGTTAAGCGGCAACTATCAAAGACCATGACTGAGATATAAAGATAAAAGTCTTTCTTTTTGATTTTCAGAGACAAAGTCTCTCTGTATATGGCTGACTGTTCTGGAACTCTCTATGCAGAGGAGGCTGTCCTGGAACTCACAGAGATTCACTTGCCTTTGCCTCCTAAGTGCTAGGATTAAAGCACCATAATATCAGACTAAAATGCAATTATGTGGGTACTGGGGATTGAACTCAGGTCCTTTAGAAGAGTATGATACATGCTCTTAACCATTGAGTCAGCTCTCCAGTCCTAAAATGTCAATCTTAACGAGAGACTACACACAGTTATGGTTTTTGTGTGTAGTTTATATTCATGTAAGTGATGGAGATAAATACATAGGGAGGCCAAAGGTATGCCACAGTCAATCTAGACATTATTATCTTTCAAAAATTAGGTAAGATCATTTTGAACCAGAAGCCTCATTAAGTCTTCTAGACAATAGCTAGACATCAAGCTTATGGGGTTACAGACAAGCAATGCCATGCCTGACTTTTTATACTGGAGTGATGGGGTTCTGAACTCAGATCCTCATGCTTGCAGAGCAAGCACTTTAACAGACTGAGCTGTCTGCTCAGCTGCACTTTTACTTTTATTTTATGTGCACTGGTGTTTTGCCTGCATGTGTGTCTGGAAATGGAGTTATTCCAGACAGTTTGTGAGCTGCCATGTTGGTTGCTGGGAATTGAACCCGCATCCTCTGGCACAGCATCCAGTGTTCTTAACTATGGAGCCATTTCTCTAGTCCCTCAGCTGCACATAAATAAACAAACAAATAAATAAATAAATGGAATTAAAGTTTACAAGCAGACTTCTGGGTGTGCAATCCTATCACTGAAATTAAGGCAGAAGTTCACAGCCAGACAAGGTTACATAGTGAGTTCCAGGCCAATCTAGGCTACAGAGTGAGACCCTGTTGCAAAGAAGAAATCAACAAACCAATCAAATAATGGAACTGTAGCACTGGGGTATAGGCATTCCCGCTCACATGGAGCAGCAGCAGAAGGAGGTTGACAACTTAACCCTAAACTGCTGCTGTTCACAAGTCAACTACCAACTAGTAAAGTGGACAGTAGTCAATCCTATGTTTCTCACAAATTCTACAAGGTTAAGAGTGTGTGAGTGTATGGGGAGGGGGAGGGGATGAATAGACCACAAGGCTGTGGTGACATATCCAACTGTCACAACACTAAGATACTATTACTGATTTTCACAGATAAATAAGTGAACTTTAGTAGGGGTTTAAAAACATGCCATTCAGAGAAGGGATTTGAAACTGGCTTACATAGAATCTTAGGTCAACAAGTTTTTAATCTAAGAGTAAGCCAACTTGTAAGATGAGAACAGTAGCTAGTGCCCCCTGGTTGGCCTGTAACCCCTTCGCTTGAGAGATAGAGGTCAAATGATCAGGAGTTCAAGGTCACCATAGCAGTCCCCAATTCTCCTTCCTCCCCCAAACACACTGAATTAAGAAAACCATCCTGAAGCTGGGCACCTTTAATTTCAGCACTTGGAAGGCAGAGGCAGATGATCTTTGAGTTTGAGTCCACACACACAGAATTAAGAAAAATACCCTGAAGCTGGGCAGTACCTTTAATCCTAGCACTTGGGAGGCAGAGGCTGGTGGATCTCTGAGTTTGAGTCCAATATCGTCTACAGCGTGAGTTCCAGGATAGCCAGGGCTACACCGAGAAACCTTGTCTGGGGGGAAAAACACATCTTGAAAGAAACATCGAAAAGAGCTGAAAGCTGGCTCAGTGAGTAAAACTTCTTGCTGTGAGTTTTAGCCCCTGAATTCATGGTTTGTTGGTTTGGTTTTCTTTTCTGAGACAGGGTTTCTCTGTGTAGTCCTGGCCATCCTGGGACTTATTCTGTAGATCAGGCTGGCCTCGAACTCACTGAGATTCTCCTGCCTCTGCCTCCAGAGTGCTCAGATTAAAGGCATGTGCCACCACCGCCCAGCTGTGCTCTTTTTTTTTAAGGAGAAAGAAAGTCTGTGGTAATACTCATTAGTAATCCCTGCACTCCTACAGTGAGCTGCAGGTAGAGACAGGAGAAATGCCAGGAAGCTTGAGGCCAGAAAGCCTGGAGAGTACAATGGAAACAGTCACAGAAATAAAAGACTCAACAAGGAAGGAGAGAACTCAAAGTTGCCCAGTGACTTGTGCATCTACTTCTTACAAATTCTTCTACACGGCTGGGTGTGGTGACACACACAGGAGGCAGAGAGGAGGGTCCCTCTGAGTTCCAGGGCAGCCAGGGCTACAGAAAAACCTTGTCTCAAAAAACCAACCAACCAACCAAAACAAAGCAAATTCTTACACACACACACACACACACAGAGAGAGAAATATGAAAACAGGAAAGAAAAATATTGCTATTTGTAGAAACTGCATGTAGGACTGAGAGGCTATGAAGCTGTTCTCCCGACATACTCAGTTCCATCTCTAGGCTGTCCCTGTCCCATGCCACAACTGGAAAGAAGCTATTAAAAATAAAATGGCCCTTTCTTATAATGTCAGTTTTTATAGTTGCTGTTATCAGGCAAGAGGTTGTGAAAAGGAACTGCATTGTTTATGGATATGGTCAGATGTTATGATCATACTCTTTCTGTGTTTACACCACTATGATGGGTATTTACGAGTTATATCAACAGTTCTCTTGACACCTCTACTTCATAAACGAAGCCAATGTAAAAACAGAAAGTCATGCCTAAATGATCTGGCCTATACACTGAGGAAACTTAAGGTCACACTGTGTAATGCACGGTGGGCAGCAAGGTCAACAAGATTCTTAACTTCATCAATCTACTGTTTTGTGTTTACTTGCTTCAAATATTACTCACGAACTGGGAAATCAATTTGCACATACAATTTGAATGGTCTATTGAGGAAGAATTCTTTAAGTAGTCAAGCTAGTAAGCAGAACTAACTACATACACTTCCTCCGTGAGCAGTGTCTGCACCACCACTCCAATGTTGTATCACATACAGACTGCCTTTATTTCCAGTTAGGAAAAATTCATCAGATTGTATCCAATTTTAATACTGCCAGCAATAACAGCTATTTTTGTATTGTAAATTACTAGGTATATAATGAACCGACAGCCCCAGGGTAGTCCTACATGGGCAGTGGTGAATCTTACCTCAATGAAAGAATCAATGTGCAGCATAAGTGCTTGAGTCCGACTGATGATGAACTGATTGACACATGCAACAGCGTGAGACCTAGAAACCAAGTTCATAAGAACTTTAATGTGCATCTCTAGAATACTATGGTATATGAGCCCATACATGTACCAGTAGGGCAACACCAGTGTTCAGAGAGTAATGGCGAGATAGTCCTGGCACAAAGCCATGTACTCTAATTTCACTTCTTTTATTGAGCTGTACATTTTTCTCCACTCCTCTTTCTTCCTCCTCTCTCCCCTTAACTAATTTCTTAATAAGACCTGCTTGACATTACATAAATGGCACTTATCCAAATAATACTTTTTAATAGTGCAGTTTCTTTCTCATAGAACACAATTCTTTTAAATTAAAGGGAAAAAAAGTGATTGCTTTAGAGGTATCTGAGTATTTAGTAAGCACAGATCAAATTTAAGCAAAGCGAAACACATTTTAATAATATTCAGCCTTTCTTTAACCCTTACACTATATCTTAAAAACAAGCACTTGCAGCATTTTACATTTTTAGGCTAAGTTTCCTAAATTGCCTGGTTGACAGACTGTACTAAGAGGGCAACTCTACAGCTCTTTTGGAGGCTTACAATTTAGAAATTTTACAGGTGGCTCATCAGTGCTCATGGGGGTATTTATTACTCGGATGGTTCCCAGCACGGATGAAGCAGACTCCTTGAAAGCTGAAGGTGTAGCCTTCTGTTTCCCCAAACATTCTACAAGGCAATATCTACCATTGTGCTTGGAAAATAGTAATTCAAAGAAATGCACTCATTCCCCACCTCAATGGGAGGGGCTTCAGACATGCTCACTTCAGAACTAGTAAGTTTTCATGTCAGTCACCACATTCACAGGCTCAGCAGCGAGCCCTGCTGCGATCACTCTGCCCTTATCAGTAGCCATTACAACTTTCTTCTGAAATGAGATTTACCAAAAAATAACCTCCAAAAGTAAAAATCTATATTCCTATGAGCCTCCAGTGTCTAACTCTTTCCTTGTTGTGCAGTGATTACTTTCTATAAGAGTAATAATAACTGTCTTTATAAGCTATATTCTAAATTACTGCAATTTGCTAAAAATTCAAAATTTTGTTCAAAGAACAGACTAGAATCTTGTATGGTCATTAAACAAGGACCCAGAAGGAACAACATATACATGGAATTCACAATGGTCACGTGAGATTCTAAAACCAACGTGGTAACTTTATTTATTTTGAGGCAGGGTCTCACTACATAAGCTACAACTGGCCTCAAACTCTTGTATCCCAAGAGCTGAGCTCAGAAGGGAGCAGAGCTTAATGGATGTGATGGTGTGGTGGTTTGAATGAGAATGGTCCCATAATTGAACTCTTAGTCACCAAGGAGTGGAACTGTTTGAAAAGATTACAAGTATTAGGAGGTGTAGCCTTTCTGGAGTTTGTGAGACCTTGTGATAAAGAGGACTAATCCTCTGACACTATAAACAAGCCCTCACTGAACTGCTTCCTTTTAAGAGAGTTGCCTGTGTCTCTTCACAGCAACAGAACAGCTAGGGAAAATCATGCTTCCCAATGGAGGAGTGGACTGGGGGGAGGGGCGGTGGGGAACTTGTGGTTAGGATATAAAAACAAAGAAATAAATCATAATAAAAACATGCTAATCAAATGAATCATGACCGTGAGATCAGCAGTTCTCAACCTGTGGGTCAGGACCCTCTGGGGGGGATCAAACAACCCTTCCACAGGGGTTGCATACCAGATATTTACATTACGATTCATAACAGTAGCAAAATTATGGTTATGAAGTAGTCACAAAATAATGTTATGGTTGGAGGTCAGCACACCATGAGGGTCATAGCATTAGAAGGTTGAAAACCACTGCTCTAGAGCCTGGGAGTCTAAAGACCATATTGAACAACAGCATGAGGTGATTTTAAAGACAGGAGGAGGATGACAGATCCTCCAGATCCACAGATCAAAAAAAGACCCCAATTTAAAAAGAATGAAAGACAAAAGGGCAATGCTTATAACATGAACCATTAATAGTCTAATGACTGAAAAACATACAATCAAAACGATAATAAAACATTATTTTATATCTACCTGATTAACAGCATTTAAAAAGCATGATGAACAGAAAATAGAAACAAACTACCCTAAAATTTAGATGCAACCACAAAAGACCTCAAAGAGCCAAAACAATCTGAGCAAAATGAAAAATGCTGGTGGGGGTATCACCATTAATAAAAATAACATGAGCTGTACATAGCGGCACACATTTTTGTCCCAGTATTTGGGAGGCAGGGGCAGGCCAATCTCTGTGAATCTGAGGACAGCTTGGCCCACACAGAAAGTTCCAGGACTACCATGACTACATAGATAGACCCAGTCCAAAAAAAAGGGGAAAAGAAACAAAAACAAACCCCCAACCCAAATATGGAACTGGCACAAGAACAGATGTGCTGACTATTCGAACAATAATCAAAGACCCAAATATGAGTACACATGACGTCAGCCATTTCTGTGACAAAAATGCCAGAAACAGGCTAGAGAAAAGAAAGCAACTTCAACAAACAGTGCTGGGAAAAACTTATGTCCACGTGTAGAAGAATGAAATTAAACCAGTATGCATCATCTTGCATAAAGACTAACTGTAAATGGACCAAAGACCTAAAGTAAAGCCTGAAACACTGAAGCTACTAGGAGAAAACATAGGCAGTACCCCCAAATGACTGAGGTGTGGGAAGTAGGACTCTACTTGCCCCAAATTTAAAGCTAACAATTATTGACAAGTGGAAGTTTGTAAAACCTAAAAAGCTTCAACACAGCTAAAGAGACATCCCCAGAGAGGTAAAGAGAAAGCCTACAGAATGGGAGAGAACCTTCATCAGTGAGACATCTGACATTAATATCCAGAACATATGAAAAGGAAAGAAACAAACAAGCCATCACCAAATGACCCATTCATAAAATGGGCCGAGGACCTAAACAGTTCTCAGAAGAATTTAAAAAATAACTTACTAAGACATATGTAAAAAAAATGTTCATTGTTCCTAGCAATTTAGAGAAATGTAAATCAAATCAACTTTGAGATTTCATCATACCCCAGTATGGCAAAGGTCAACAAAAAACTCTACAACAAATGCCACAGAAAGAAAGAGAACCCACATCCACTGCTAATAGGATTGCAAACTGGTGCGGTCACTACAGAAAACAGTTTGGACAATTATCAAAAGGTAAGAAGAGTCCACACTATGATCCAGCCATAGCACTCCTTGGCATACTATGCCCAAAGGACTCAGCATCCTACTCCAGACCTTGCTCAGCCATGTTCACTGCTACTCTATTCATAGCTACGGAAAGGGAACAACCTAGAACGGATAATGAAAACGTGGTACATATACAGTAAAGGATACTATTCAGCCATAAAGGAAATTGAAATCATAAACTTTGCAGGTAAATGGGTGGAACTAGAAAAGATCATGCTGAGTGAGATAACCCAGACACAGAAACAAAACATGTGGATCCTCTCATCAGAGGTTCCTAGCTCCAAATCTTCAGATTCTGAGTACATATCCTGGAGCTACTCTACTGCAGAAACCAGGAACGTAGACAGGGACTGTTGCTAGGGTATGGGGATGGGGGCAACAGGGGGACAAAATAAAGAGAGAAGAGGAAAGAGGAAGGCAAAACAACACATTACAGGTATTGCTATTCTATTGCCCTCAGTTGCCCCCCCCAAAGTGGAAAGTAAGTCCCTATTGCTGAAAATAACATGCCATTTCAAACACTGGCCCCAGAGGCCCCTGAGCTGGAACTGATCTATATGCCCTCCCTTTTAAGGACTAATTTTCCTATTTCATAGTACGAGAAGGCACCATGCAAGCTTTCAAAGAAGGGAAACAACCAAGAGTTCTATCCAGCCATGTCGCCTATCAACAACCAGCACAATACAATAATCTTCCTAACGGCACAGCAGTGACTGCATACCTTGGTCCTAAGAGTGCTGCAGTGACCATATACCTTGGTCCTAAGGGTGCTGCAGTGACCGTATACCTTGGCAGTAACCAACAGCTCTTTCTTGTACTTAAGACCTGTTCGACAAGATGGGAATCATGCCTGGTACTTACTAGAAACCCAGTCAAGTACCCAGGACAAGTGAATTCATGGATCTTGAAAGGAACCTACATCCACCAACTTACTAACAGCATAATCCTTAACTCCAGTCCCAATGTTTGTCCTTACACCCAGAGACAAGCACAGTCTTCACTCTCATCAAGGAAAATTCTCTTTCAACAGAAACAGACCATGCAGAAAACCACAACCAATTAAAATGCAGAGTTATGGAGGCAAGTCCCAGGGAAAACATCAATAAAACAACTCCTGCAACCTAAAGCACAAGGAACTTTTTAGAGAGGGGGTGGGGTAGAAAGGTTGTAAAGCCAGAGGACTGGAGAGTCTGCAGTGAAATTGTGTCTCCTGGGAAGGTCAGAAGCTCCATCTATAACAATAATTTAAAAAAAAAGAGGCCATTAAATTTGAAAGACAGAAAGAAGGGATGTAGGAGGGTTTGGAGGGAAAAAAAAGGGAGAAATGATGTAATTTATAATTAAAAAAAGTAATAAAAATGTGTGATAAAGTCAAACACAGCTCCAGTCACAGGATGCCTAGTGCAGAAGTCTCAGCTCGAGGTGAGTCCTACCCACAGGACAAGCCTCTCTCAAACCTCAAACCCAGTTATAGGCCTTGCTAAGACCACGCCTTCTATGCCAGGACAGATCAGCAGTAGGAAGGAGTTTCTAAAGGCTCAGAGGGCTGACGTCCAGTGGCATCCCATAAGGAATCCTACTGTTTAAAAATGAGGTAACCTGGAGGACCTGACCACCGGGAACAACTGAAGTGGAGGGACCTAAATTCAACCAGCCATAGGCCCAGAATGAGGGACAATCCTGGGAGACAATTTGAGAGAACGAAGGCCAGATGCTGATGAGCAAAGGTAGCAGGGGCTCTGTACAGGCAGAGAAGTATATAGAAAACGGCAATCTATAGGTGTCTTCGAGCTGAACTCATCAGTTTGAGGTGAAACCATTTAGTGTCAGCAGGTAGCGTCACCTTTGGAGCCAGCTATCTGTCATGGACTCACACGCCAAAGTTCCCCACATCCACAGCTCCACTCCACCAGCAGGGTGAATAATACTTAGCAGGACTTAAAGTAGGAAGAGTTCCACCTACACAGATCCCAGTGCTAGGGTTGTTTCGACACACTCAGGAAGATGGAAGAACCACAGTGCACAGTCTACAAAGCAGTGTGGTCAGTAGAGGACCCTGGCATGCAAGGAAGAGAATCTATCAAAGTGAAGACACTTACCTAAGCTTAAGACCAGAATAAACTATAAGAAAGTTAAGAGCTCTCAGGACAATTGACTTCCTCACAACCTGCACATTCCTGGCATGCTCCAATTTTCAAAGATCCAAGACTCCACGGGTATTTAGTATTTTTACTTTTTCATGTTTTACTTTTAATGTGTTTATGCATTTCCACCATAAGGCAATCTTTTTAATGCCCTGATTCTTTCTTCTTCTAATATAAAACTTCTAGTAGAATTTAAAAATTCTCTGTATTATATAGATATTTTGCCTGTGTGTGTATATATACATAATACATACATACACATATGTATATCTGTACCATGTACGTATGTGTGTGCAGGTCGCAGAGATCGGAAAAAGGCCATCAGAGCCTCTGAAACTGAGGTTGTGAGCTGCCATAGAGGTGTTAGGAACCAAACCTGGGTCCTCTGCAAGAGCAATGAGTACTCTTAACCACAGAGCCATCTCTCTACCCCATTATTTTTATATCATGTGTTGTGTCTGTGTGTGGGCAGGTATGTGCAAGTGCCTTCGTAGCTGTCATATGTTAAGAGGTTTGGGTCCTGGGAACGACTCAGGTCCCCTGTCCAGTCTTTTACCTGTCAAGTCATCTCTTCAACACCAATGAATTATCTTTGCAAATTTTATTTGTTTGCTTCTCTGTACATCCCTGGGCAGAGGTGGTGCATGCCTTTTGTACCAGTATTGGAAGAGGCAGAGGCAGGTAGATCTCTGTGAGTCTGAGACCAGACTGGCCCACAGAGCAAGTTCTAGGACAGCCACCTCCAAAAACCAAAACAAATGAACAAAAGCCATACACAAAACAACAACAAAAACCCAGCTTATTTGCTTCTCACTAAATGGAACTGGAAATTGAGCCCACCAAATTAGGTTACTTACTAACAAGATCCCTAAACCAAGAGTAGCACAAATTGCAACACAGAAACACAAGAAATGTGAAAGGGCAAGGCCACAAGACTCCCTCAAAGATCCTAAGGAATTCAGACTGAGTGGGTGACATGCCAGATGACCTCAAAAGTTTAACAGCAAAAGGTGGTCAATGTCCTAAAAAAAATGATATAAACACATGGGTGAATTAGGGAAGAAATTAAACCAGCAACTAGAAGAAAGCCAGCAGCAAAGAGGAGGGACTAGAAAAAAAATGATGAAAGTTTTAGCCATATAGCTAAAAAGGCAAAATAAAAGAGAAATTCAGTAAGTCAATAGAAATTTTGGAAAAAAAAAGGCCAGAAATTAAAATTTACATAAGTTAAGGGTCAAGATGGCTCTGGGGAGATGCTCAGTAGTTAAGAGCATTGTCTGCTCTTTCAGAGAACTGGGGTCTTGGCAGCACCCACAGTAGCTCATAGCTGTCTATAACTCCAGTCCCAGACAGTCAACATCCTCTGGTCTCCACGGCACCATGCAATTGGTACACAGACATACAAGCAGGAAAAATACTCAGGCACATAAAATAAAAATAAACCTTATTAAAAAGAAAAAGACAAGGTCAAGGAAACACAAACAGAAAAGTTTTGTTTTTTTTTTTCAAAGAAACCAAACCAAACTTAACCAAGCATGACTGCAATGTTCAAGAACTCCAAAGTATAACCAAGAAACCAAACCCAAGAATTTTCAGGATAGAAGAAGCTGAGCCAGAGAACTGGGTCAATATAATCATAGCAGAAAAAACTTCTCAACCCAGAGAAACAGACACCCAAACAGAAAAGCCACTTAAAATGCCTGCATTAACACCAAGAACTTGTTCAGAGAACACACGGTGGTCAAGTATAGGTACAAAGTAAGGACGCAGCAGGGAAAGTTCTTAGGAAAACCAGCTACTTCAAGAGGAAGATGGGCATCGAAGAGGCTCCTTATAGAGTTGGT
>LOJH01038888.1:4619-14957 GCA_001685095.1 Ellobius talpinus | reverse complement strand
TCCGTGTCAGGCTGCAATGTCAAAAGAGCCTGGCTGAATCTGTTATTGTACTTAACAGGCCAGTTTGGAAAAAAAATAAACAAACTCGATTTCATTTTCCTGAAAATGGAAGAGCCTATAATTGTAATGGTTTTTAATTTATTTCCACATGGATTTTTGGCTTTTCTGAATTAGATACAAAATCCACACAGCTTTTCTTTTCATATAAATCACCTGGGTGAAGAAAGCTCCACACACATGGGAGCAAGAAGCCTGTGGCAGCGGCTTGGTATTGTTAGCCTCCTTAAGGGCCACATGGGCAAATGTGCTATGCGCAAGCTAGGGCTGTCTTTCTGCTGCTGCAGTTAAGGCTCTGCCTTTCGCATCGTTTTCTATGGTAAGCACCGTGCTAACATACTGCTAGAAACTCATTTCTCTGGGAATTAAATCTTTCTGTAGACATTAACTGGAGAAAAAGCAGAAACCAGCACTATAAAATCTGTACCTTTTATTATCGAGTGCCAACTAATTACTCCAGTAGGCTGGAAATGCTTGTTCATCCTAACCAGTATTATGTTCATCTTCAGAAGGAACAAACCTTCTACTTATGAAATGTTCCTCCTTTTGCCTCATTAGAGAAAATTAAATGTTTCTTTATTTGAATTTTTTCTATAGGAATCACGGCAATTATTAAAACAAAGAAATATTCCTGAAATTGAATATCATCGCCTCAGCCCATGAACAATTCCTGAGTATGTGCTTATCTGGTGTATTGGTACCTGTCTGGGACTGGTAGTAACACCAGGAATCCCACAGGAAATCCTGTGACTCAATAACTCCCTCCTTCCTCTCTCCTCCCCCACCTCTCTTTCCAGACAGGGTCTCATGCAGCCAGCCTGACCTCCTGTGCCTACCTCCCGACTGAGATTACAGGAACATGCCAGTACATCCTGCATGATGTCTCTCTCTAACCCCAGATCTTTTTCAGTATGGGAGGGTCTAGACCTCACACAGTTTTCTTGTGTGTCACAGTTCTCATCCCCAGGAGATTCTATTTTTGTACACATGCCTTTATTTGACTCCAGATCTGTCATTCCTTCCCCTTTCAGGTTTGTTGTTTCAGAAATCTGAGAGTTGCAGTCACTTCTTATACAAACATGAGAGCAAAGACTTGGAGTCATTAATGAGGTTTTGGTAAGATATTCGATTTGGTAGAAAGACAGACAGAATCCGGTCCTCCAATAGAGAATTTCCTTTTCCCCAATGCTATAGCATTTTAACTTATTTATTTAAAATTTTAGATGTATGAATTTATGACTGTGCAGCTTGTGTACCTGTTGCCTGTAGCGGGCAGAAGTGAGTATCAAAACCCCTGGAACTGGAGTTACAGATGTGTGGGCTGCCATATGGATGCTAGAAATTGAACCTGGGTCATTCGAGAAAGCAGTCAGTGCTCTTAGCCACTGAGCCACAGTGTAGCTCTGATTTTTAAGAGAGGCCGTGTCAATACGTAGGCATAGTAATATTAGTAATATATATCAACTACCTTTAAGACGTTTTTAAATGCATCTATAACTTCCTCTTTTCTTTCTTCTTTAATAATTTTCCTTTATTTCTTTCTTATTTCTTTTTATATTGTTATAATCTCTTTAGGGAAGAGGTGGAAAGAAAAATATCTCCAATAGTGATAGGACTAGAATGAAGAAAAAGAAGCCATACAAAAGTGAAATTTGTTTAAAACAAAATACAGCAAAGAAAAAAAACAACAAAGAAAATCCAAACAAACAGAAATCAATACAAAGTAGCGTCCTCAAATCCAAGTCCTCTAAAAATTCTGGAAAACAGCCCACCCGGTACAGAATCCAAGGAGCGCTTGGGTGAATGCTTGGTATTCTAATACAGTTAGCTATAGCAAAGGATCATTAATTGATATTTGTTGTAAAATAAATGAGCTCTTGAGTTTGATAGTGACCAAAAGCAATAAAAAAGCCCCAAACCCAAAGGAAAACAAGCTTGCTTCTCATTTAAGAGAGTGGCGCCAGCACAGGAGGAACTGGGCATTTCATGGTTGAAATCAGGAGTTTGACTCTCTATTCCTTGGCTTTTTGTAAGAAGCACTTGTATCTCACAAGAATAGAAACTCTTTGGTATGAACAGCCTTCCCCAGTAATCCTAGCCTTGTGTACTGCTTCTGCCTGGAGCTGCCAGAGCCGAATGCTCAGCTCTGACCAATCAATGAGAAGAGCCGCTGAAACATTACATCAGGACTAAGTTTCTCACTTCAAGTCTGACCTCTGATGTGAATTTAGTTGCATTTAGATTGAGATTAGTTTCATTAAATTTTATGAAATTAGTCTTTTACCTCAAAGAAAAACTGAGGAGTTATCCCAGAAGAAAGGTTAAGGCATACAGAAAGGTGTGTCAACAGTCGTGACTAACACTAGTGCAGAAGGAGGAAAGAATTAGTTGTGTGGACACCCGTGTTGCCCTTGCTTACTGCAACTTCAACTGTCCCTTCTCAGGGCTTTTGGTTCCAAAGGTTCACAATTCTCCCTAACTTCAGTCTTATGTTTCCAAAAGACTTCAATTTTCTGTGCTTTATTTGGTAGAATTGCCTCTTCATAGCACAAGTCTTCAAGACACTTCTACAAAAAATACCCATATTTATTATTATTTCTTCTACTTTGTTTAATCACCATCATTAAAGTAACATGAACCCCTTCATGAATATATTGTGTTGTAGCAGAGTTATGGGCTAAACAAATTTGGGAGTTCCAGTTGGAAATGTAATCACTTAGGGGTGTGTGTGTGTGTGTGTGTGTGTGTGTGTGTGTGTGTGTGCCCTTGTGTGTATGATCAGAAGATGACTTTTGGAGAGCTGGTTTTCACCCTCTACCTTGTTGAAGCAAGATCTATCTTGCTTCTGTTGCTGTACTGAGTACTTTAGGCTAAGTGGCCTATGATCTTCCCTTCTTGCCTTGGGATTAAATGTAGCTACTGTATCCAGCATTTAAATAGGTTCTGGGGGAATCAAATTCAGGTTATTAGACTTCCGTAGCTAATGGTCCCATAATCACTGTTTCCTATGGAAAAATGGATTTCACACTCCTTGCACACACCAGCACACATTTATTCCTGATACATTTAGCAGACACATTATTGGACTCTAATCAGCTGGAATCACTTTGATGAACTTAGTCTGCCTGCTTTGGTCAAGTAACCAGGTGTTGTCTTAGAGCAAAGTCACAACAGGTGTGATCAGATGACTGGGAGTTGAGTCAACCACACTGAAGTAGAGATGACCTGGAGATGACCAGGGCTTATTCAAATCTCTTTAGTCCAGAGGTGGGAGAGGTGCAGAAACATGCTTTCACAGAGAGTAGCGTAATGACGAAGTGCTGTGATGAGAAATGGAAGATGTGAGCCAGGCGGATGTGGTGCACGCCTTTACTCCCAGCACTCGGGAGGCGGAGGCAGGCAGATCTCTGAGTCTTAGCCCAGCCGGATCTACAGAGTGAATTCCAGGATGGCCAGGGCTACACAAAGAAACCCTGCCTTGAAAAACCAAAACAAGCAAACCAAACAACCAACCCCCCNCCCACATGATTTGGAGAGGTAAAAACTTTCACACAATGGATTTGGACAAGTCTTTTATTTAATGTATTTTCATTTTGGGATAGGGCATGGTTTCATTTAGCCTAGGCTCATGCTGAACTTACTTAGTAGCTGAAACTGATCCTTCTACCACTACAGTCAGTGCTGGGAGTGTGGGCATGAACCACCATACGCTGTTCAGGAAATTCTCCTTAGCAAGGATAATCCTCAAAGGAGAGTTTCTCAGGTGTCAAAAAAAGGAGGGACCATACACACCACCTTCATTGCCTGTACTTTTGTGAACTGCAGAACTTATGACAATGATACTTAAAACAATTTAGAACTTTGTAGAACATTAATTCATTAATTCAGAACACATCGTAACAGGAATCTGAAAGGCTAATTCAGCTAGACCATTGGGGCCTGCTTGGGTCTGAGTATCCTCCAAAACTCAGGTAGAAACATAATTCAGTTTCAGGAGAGACCAGGTGGGACTGTGAAGGGGTGATGACAATGAACTATTGACAGACGGATGACTGTTGGACTCAGTACGAAAGTAGTAGTGGCTTCATTATACGAGTACTGGGGCTGGCTTGCTTTCATGGAGTGCTCTCTGAAATGTTCTGATCCAGATGGGAAGCCCTCACCATGCCTGGCAGATGCCATTGCTATGCTCTTGGACTTCTGGAATCATGATATAAAGTAACATTTTTTTCTAAAAATAATAATCCTGTCTGTGGTATCTGTTCACAGCAAGAGAACATTGTGTAAGAGAAATCCTAAGACTCACGCTTAAGAATTCTCTTTGACATCTTATTAGACACCAAGGTGTATGGGAGCAGCATGAGGCCCCATCATAACTGGTGACCTACGTGCAGTCTTAGGGCACCAAGTAGAGTCAAGTCAGAGGCTGAGGGGAAAGGATACTGTGTTAGTTAGTATTTTGTTATTGCAAAATACATGATAAGCTCTTAAAGATGTATTGATTTATTTCATCTTGTATTTTTTGCCTGCATGTGTACAGTTTAATCTCTCTGTGGATATGTGTATGTGTGGATGTTTGTACACATGTGTGTGTGGAGGCTGGGGGCTGATATTATGTGTCTTTTCCAGTCACTCTTTACACTGTCTTTTGAGACAGGGTCTCTCCCTGAATTTGGGGTTTATTGATTGACTAAGGTGACTGGACAGGGTTTTGCCTCTCTCCCCTCCCACTAACACCAGCTGGGGTCACACATGTAAACAACCCCAACTGACTTTTAACTGTGGGGTCTGGGGGTCTGAACTCAAATCTGTATGCTTCTGTGGCAAGCACTTTACCAGTTGGGCCATCTCCACAGTCACTGTTGTGTTGATTTTGACACAAGGTTTCTTTCCATGGCCATTTGGAAAAAAGTTTTGTTTCTGGGCCTATGGTGAGGCAGAGCATCATGACATAAAACATGAAGGGTAGAGTGTAGTGGCTCACCTCTGAGTAAACAGGAGGCAGAGAAACATGAAAGGGCTAGGGATCCAATATACCCTTCAAAGTGTGATCTGTTTTTTTTCAGCGAAGCCTTATGTCATGAAGCTCCACCTCTTAGCATTACAGTTGGTGACTGAGACGCCAGCCCATGGACCTCTGGGGTATATTCCAGAACCCAATCCTAATTTATATCCTGACCCCGAGTCTGTAGCCTGAATAATTCCAGGCAAGAATGTTGCCTTTTGGGTACTCATAGAAATGAAAGTATAGAACCCTTGAAAACTAAGAATGAAAAGCAAAGGGGGTAACAAGGGACGATTCAACGAAGTTCAGTGTCCTTGTGAGTGCAGGTCTCAGTGTGACTATACAGCAGCCACCCATGACAGCCCAGTAGCATCACTGAGAGGTAGATACACAGCAGAGCAGACCCAGACTCAATCTCATCATCCCCCTACTTGGTGCCTTATGTTCCAGCCCATGTGACTGGACTCTTTGAAGTTGTCTGGTGTTGGGTTCTTGTAGAGTGTATTTGTTTGACAGTGACTTAAAGAAGTGCTCCCAGGGATGCCAGGAGCAACCAGGAGAGGCACAGTGGGCACAGGAGGCACTTGTACAGTGGCAGTACCTCCATTCCAGATAAAGATTTCAACTAGATTTCAACTCCATGGGGAGTCGGAAGTGTGAACTGCACCTCAGTGATGTCCCCAACTGCGGTAGGGATGCTGGGCTGTTCTGTTCAGAGAATGGGCTCATAGGAGCTAATAGTTGCCCAGTGATCAGACAGAGCTGCTCTGTAGCCAGGGGGGATCTCCAAAGACTGAAACTACCTGCTAGACATTGAGTGGCAGGAAGGGGTGACTTTCATCTTTACTCCGTCACCCCTAAGCCACTGTATGTTTAAGGAGTATGTCTTCTTTGGTGTCCAGATAGGCCTAAATACTGAGAGCTAGAGGAAAATGTCCCCATGTCTTTAGTTCATTTATAAAACCTAGGAGGCTCCTACTGAACATTTGTCGACTGGATGAACAAATGAAAGAATGTAAGCCCCTTACTGAATGCGTGTGTGTGGACCAGTGACTTTTCATTCATTTCTAAAATAATGTGAGCTGTCAATTAAAAAATTTTCCCTCCACAAATGCTATTGAATGGTTACTGTGTGACAGATTAAAGAATTTGCAAAGACATTATAATGAGCTGAATCTTTTCTGAATCCAATTGGGGGAAGGGAGACCCCTCCAGTTGCCTACCTTCCTTGCATTAGGTTAGCAGCCAGTAGGGCCAGGTTGTGTTCCAAAGGCTTTGTGGCTGAGGTTCCTCTGTTTCACACAGTGGCCCAGCTAGTTCCCATAAGGACAGAGACAAGTGCTTGAGGAGTCATCTAGAGAGGAGGTCAGTCTGAACACATGAGGATAGGGGTGGGAGCATTCCTTAGTGGGATAGTTGGAAATCTGAGTACTTCCTGGAGATATAAATGAAGTGTGAGTGGAGAAAAGACCAATTCCCTCTGGGTGTACTGTGAAAAACACATGTAGAAATTAGAGTAAGAGCTATAAATGAAGCAAGCCCAGGAGGTACAGATTTCTTACCCTAAAAATGAAAACATTTTGATCCATATATTTTTCTAACAAAGTTTAAAATGTACCAATCCTGTCTATTTTCTTTTATTTCCTGTTCCTCCTCTCCTTTTTGTGAACCAACTGATTTCAGTCAGCAGAAATGTATGAAGAGTTATATTTCAGAACATGGACAACTCAGTGGTGGCTATACCACTGAGGAGAATTCCATGACTCTCTGGAACATCCATGACATGTCATTTCAGTGTCTCCCCCTTTTCATCATGTATGTCTCCTTATCCATAAAATATTCATCCTCCAAAACTCAAGGTAAAGATACACATGGGATTTTAGATTCTGGGACTGTGGCATCACTGGTGGCCTCATTGCTATTGAATTTGCCTTCCACAGAGCCAGAAGCATCTCTATGAGTGGAAGGTGAATCCAGGTTTTGGATCATTTAGGCTCTTTTCGTTTCTCACCAAAGACTCAAACTGTGTTCTGCACTGGGCACTAACCTCTAATGGTATTCATTCCCATTTGGATATGACAGATACCCTCTTGGGAATAAAACTCATTTCTGTGCAGTGGACTCCAGACTTGGATAGGCCAACTACCATCTATCTCTCCTAAATTGTGCTTCCTGCTTCAGAGCAGGCAGCAGATAACCTCGAGGTGAACTTTGCCTATGGATGTTTATCCACAGCTTCCAAGTAATACAGATTTATTCTGGTAATACACAGACCATTTGCAGATAATGTCGAGAGCAAACATTTTATTACTGATTTCTTGTAAATTACACATGGCTGTGTTTTAATGGATATTCCTTTCCAACCTCAGATGCACTATAGGCATAGTTAGATGGATTTTTATTGTGGTCTTGAACGTTGAATTTTGGTGATTCACTGGTTAGCAAAACAAATACGACTGTCACATCCATCAAGGGAGAGTTAAGGATGGAGGTTGTCTTTTGATATCTCCCCAGTATTCACATCCCGGTGCCACTTGGATGTTAGCATCACCCAAGCCAGGCATAAAACCGGAAAAATCTCACATTACTTTGAGAACACCCTGGAGTGGTTTTCAATTATGTTCATCACAAAGGATACAAGCCTTCCAGTAATGGTAATTGAAGGGCACCTTAACATCAGATCAAGGGTAAGCAGGGCTGTTAAAAAAGGGCTTACAAGGCATTATTCTCACCTCAGCAGAAGGCAGACCAGATAAAATTGAGGTTGAAAATGGTAGACAATGAAGTAGACTTCCTGACTACCAGGGTATGGGGAGAACGGTCATTTAAAAATTGAAGAAGCGACTCTTCTCTTTCTGATACATTCCCAATGTGAGCAGGGCCTTCAAAATGATTTTGCACATGACATTGGTGGCCTGTGAGTCTTGTAGTTCCAAGGTTGGAACCCAGATATGGTGAACCTTCAAACACAGATCCCATTCTAAGACGCAGTGATCTCATCCTTGGAGATAACAAGAGTAGAGAAACTTCCATCCAACTTGTATATTTTTAGATTCTCTAAGCATGAAGAGGGTTAAAGCCTTTTGGATTTCTTTCCCGGCCATTCAGGCAAGAAAATAGGTCAAGAGCCCAAGGAGATGAGTGGTTTATTTTTGTACGGTAGTTAGTTGACCCTTGCTCTTAAGAGTACCCTAACATCTCTTCTGTGAGGATCTGCCAGCAGTGAAGATGGCACTGGGATCTTAATGAACAGCAGTTTAATAGATATTGCAGGAAGATGTGAATGATAGAATCTTTCAGTATTTCTTTCAATGTGGCAGAACTTTGCCTTTTATCTGTTATTACCTGTGTGGAAAATATTAACTGGAAAAGCTTCGGACACCAAATTGAATCCATTTTTGCTTATTTGGTCTTTCTTGGTAAAGCAGCCGTGTCCCATGTCATCTGGATAGTAGTGTAGACCTGGGACTGACCTCAGCATGCTTGTATTCCTGCCATCCCCCACCATTCCCAGATAGTCCTTTCTGCTGTTCATCTTACGGAAAAGCCTGGAATTGTCTTTTTTTGCTTGATTTCTATCATTATGTAAAAAGGTGGTTATCTACTTACATTATGAATTTCATGTCTTATACAAAAATTTGCTCAAAATTAAAAGTTTTGTGCCTCCAGCCCATCTTTATAAATCAGGGATTAATGGAAAGTGGTGCTAACTATTGTTTAAGAATCATTACTATAGAGAAAATAGTTATAAAATATTATCTTTATAGACTATCCTTTCTAGTGTAACAATGCAATCAACGCCCAATAAGAAAAAACAAAAATCAAATGGAAATGAGCCAAGTGCAAGTTGAAAAAGCTGAGTTCCAGAGACCCATGTGTTGTTAAACAAAGCAGAAAATGTGCAATAAACTTTAGGTATAAAGAGTTTGTTGCTTATAAAATTTTATTTTACTGCAGGCCTTCTATGTCTAAACACATTCAAGATCAGCAAAGTATTAAAATATTCAAGATGACAGAACATGAAGCCCAATTCCCAAAATACAGCAGGGAGAAAGAGTGACAGGGGGCAGACACAGAGAGACTCCCCATTGCCTGTATGAAGTCCATCACTTCCAGAGACACTTTAATTAACAGGACACAGAAGGGAGAAAACGCCCTTAATGGCCTATTCCATCTCTCCCCATACATAGACACCAGTGAAAACCAAGTGACAACTTGGTGCCATTGTCTCCTTGTTATCTGGTGAGTCCACCTCAGATGCTTTCCTCTTAACAATGGGGGTAGTCAGGAAATCTTCCTGTGGCCCAAACAACTGTTTTTATAAATCTGTGATAGCTCAGAAAAAAATAGACATGGTTTAAAATATCCCCAAGTGTGCAGGGAGGGCAAGTGCTTTTATTCTGAAGTAGAAAACCTCTTATACATTGTCTAAGTAAAGCCTGTGTTTCTGAAATACGTCTCCCAGTGGGAAGCTACAATTCCTGGGGGACCCATCCCTACTGTCATACTCAGGGTTGGACATCATCAGCTTGTGTTCCAGAGACTGCTAAAGGAAGGAAGCACAACTCTAAAAAGAGGAAACAACAGCTATATATATGTCATTGACAACTCCATAAACAGGCACAATGCATTGATCATATTCACCCCCATTACCCTTGCTCATCCTCTTCCCATCCCTTGGGGACCTGGCTGTTTCCCAACAGTTTCTCTTGCTATTTGCTTGTCTTTTCTAAAATGACTGACTGAGTTTGATTAGCATTGCTTATGTGAACGTGTATGGGGGGGCTCACTTACTGGAGCATGGACAACTTACCAGTGACTTCTCCACTTGGGGAAGAAGTGATTCTCTCTCCTCTAGCAGCCATTAACTAACAATAACCCTTCATCTAGGAGTGGGACCTCATAGAACTCTGTCATGTCCATGTTGAAAATTTCACTGTCTCTCTTGTGTGCAGGTGACCACAGAGGCTATGAGGTCATAAGGACAAAACAATGTCATGGCCTGAAGTCTTGGTATATTTTGTGAGAAAGGGTCTCACTATGTATGTAGCTCAGGTTGGCCTTGAACTTGTGGTCCTCCTGAGTGCTTAGACTACAGTTATACACCATTGCACCTGTAGGTTGTCCACTGAGCCACCTACAAAGGAGAATTAGAAAATTCATTGGATGTGCTCCTAGACTAAATGGATGATTAGGATATGAAAAGAAAATTAATCAGATCAGTTGCTTTTGGCTCTAAGTGTTAGGTTTGTACCTTAGTTTTGTATGTATGCTTG
>LOJH01038887.1:0-14957 GCA_001685095.1 Ellobius talpinus | reverse complement strand
CAAGAAATTCATACATAGACAGACATATTCTCTCTGTGTCTGTTTCTCTGAAAACACAAAAGAGAAATCCATAATATACAACCAAAGAATCAGGAAGATTTAAAAATAAAATCCTCAAACAAAGCAATTTGAGACAAAAAAGAATTTTAAAAATCTAAAATATACCATTGTGTTTCTTTTGTATTGGTGGTCTGCTGCTAGGCATGGGACCTACACTTAGGTGTGGTTTAGATGCCCAGTGAGACTCCATTGAAGAAAACTAACTTTTCATTTGCAAGTAGTTGTGAGTTGGAGATACCTTCTTCCTTAGGAGTGGGAGCTCCTGGATATTTCCCTCTCTCAGGACTGGGGCCCTGTCTGGTTTGCAGCAGGCCCAGTGGATGCGATCATAGTCTCTGTGAATTCAAATGTGCATTGTATAAACTCTGTGAGTTCATATGTCTCTGGGAGTTCATATGTGCATCATAGTTTTATTAAAACCAAAGAACAGAAGTAACTAGAAACCCCAAGTCCTTGTCTACAAAACCATAGAAAGCTTGTAGATGTTGTTTGAGTTTCCGGGGATTCAGAGACTCATGGAGGGAGCTCAGACAGGGGCTTCTGAGATCCTATGTTAGTTTCCCCTCATTGTTGTTCACTCAGTCAGAGTTCTGTTCCGGCTGTAGATGTTTTCCTTCTACCATATGTCTATTTTCCCTTTCATTTTTGTGTGTGTTATTCCTGTCAGTGATTGTCAACCATCTGAGTTCCAGACATACTGCTATGTTTTCAACACAACTCACCAAATATTTTATAGTTTAATAAAGAACGCTACAGTTTGAATATGTCATGTTCTTTATTGGTGCATGACTACTTAGTCTCCAGCTACCGACGCTGTTTTGGGAGAGCGGGTCTTGCTGTAAGAAGTGGGCCCTGGAAGCATGACTTTAAGTGTCAGAAGTTTTCCTTCTTCCTGCTCTCTGAATCCAGTTCACCATTGTGGGCACAGACTCTCCCACATGCTTCTACAAATATAACGACCCTACAATCTATTAAGCAGAGAACTAGGGACTAAAACCATGAGTCAAAAGAAGTAATTACCTTTTTAAATTTTTGGTGTGCTCACATGTAAGTGGATATGTGTTGCTGTACATGTATGTCCTATAGCTTTTCACCTTGTTTTTAATTTTTATTTTTAAATTTTGTGTATAGCTGTATTCTACCTGAATGTATGATTGCCCACCAGAAGAGGGCATTATAGATGGTTGTGAGCCATCACATGGTTGCTGGGAATTGAATGCAAGAACTGTGGAACTGAGAAACCAATCCTAACTTCTGTCCTATCTCTCCAACCTTCATCCAGCAACTGATAGAAGCAGATACAGGGATCCACAGCTAGCACTGGGCTAAGTTCTCGGAGTCCAGTCAAAGAGAAGGAGAAATGACAATATATATGATACATTGTTAATATATGTTATATATACACACATATATCATATATATGATAATATAATATGAGCAAAGGTTTCAGACCACGATTGGGATACCCACAGAAACAGCTGAAGCTGACCTGAGCTAGTGGGAGCTCACTGACTCCAGACTGAGAGCTAGGGAACCTGCATAGGCCAAAACCAGGCCCTCTGATTGTGTGGCTGGGGCAGTCTGTGGGACCACTGACAGTGGGACCAGGATTTATCCCTAGTGCTTGAACTGAACTTTTGGAGCCCATTCTTTTGGCGGGATACTTTGCTGAGGCTAAATATGGGGGGAGGGCCTTGGTCCTTCCTCAAAGTGATGTGTCAGAGTTTGTTGACTCCCCGTGGGAAGCCTTACCATCTCTGGGGAGTGGATGGGTGGTGGGGTGTGGAGAAGGTGGGAAGAGTGGGAGGAGGGGAAAAAGTGGGAAATAGAATAGGTATGTAAAATGCAAAAAGATTATTTTAAAAACATTAAAAAAGACATAACTTCTGTATTTATATCTGTCAGGTATCTTATCATAGTGAACTAAATATTTAACACAGACATTGAATCATTTTGAAAAAAATATTACAAGTTATTATAACCGGTTTTCATTTCAAACTGTCGCAGATTAGAATAACCTCAGTAGGGAGTCTCATCTAAAGAATTATCCTGAATGATATAGGAAGGCCACTCCATGAAGTCAACTCCTCTGTTAAGATGTGTGTGGGGAGGAGGGGGTAAGTAGATATTTTAGAAGGCAGTTCTCTCCCTCACTCTTTTCTCTCATGGCCTCTCCTATTGTCAGGGAGTTGGTTTGCCCCATTTTTGCTTCTGCAACTAATTCCTTCACTGATAGTAGAACTAGAGTTTCCAACTTTCATCCTGGAAAGGGAACCAGCAGTTTTCCAGGAACTTCAGAGCTTTGAGGTGCAAGATTAGGAAGACTGAGCATACGCCTTGTAGACCCGTCCATTGATTGCACGCTAGTGCTAACAGCTGTTCTGAGACTACTACTATTGAGACTCTCAATCTCAAGGACAGAGTACCAGGTTCTCAGGCTCAGGAATGATTTGGCTGTTGTGACTATTTTAAAATTTGCTTGGTAAAATCTGAATAAACAAATAAACAAATACATAAATTAGTAGCGTGGGTGTATTTTCCAAAATAATGCTAGTAAAACCAAATCATAAATTTTATAATCAGAATAGAAAGCATGTGCCATCTTAGTTAAGTATATAACACAATTATATTCTATGGAAAAGATATGCTTCTTATAAGAAATATAAATCCGCCTAAGAAAAAACAATCACCCTTCCAGAGGCTCTTTGAAATATATAGTAGTTTGTTTCCATACTTTATAAAGCATAAATACTTAACATTAATATCAGTGAAACAATAGATAAATAAGATTTCTCTATCTCAGTGTCATTCAAAGATAAGAACATGGAGATATGGGAAGAAATAAATGACATCAATAGACAAATTTAAACTTTTTTTATTATTATAGATGGTAGAATTTGTTTACACTTCAACTAAAGTGATAGCATTTAGTTATCTGAAAGTATACCATATTTAATACATGTACAGGTCCTGTAACACGTTGCAATTAAATATTTCTATAATATAGATATATATGCTTATTACTGAATAATATAGTATTAGACAAAAATCTTAAGAATGTAATAGTGGGAAAACCCAATTGGCAGATGCCTTTGTTGTCAAGTTCATAGATTTCTCTTATCATTGCTTCTCATTATAAATTTCTAACCTAACATTTTAAAATTCCTAATGTGAGACATAAAACTTTTGTGGAAGCATGTGGTCATCATCATCCAAGCACTGATTGGTGTTATTTCACTGGCACATTCATTTGCTAGGAAAGAATGTTGTCCTCTTAGTGGGTATGTAGAGATGTAAATATGAGCATGCTCCAGTGACCAAGAGTGTGCCTCCATCTACTGGGGGATATTCATCAGTTAGAGTGAGTGTGAATCCAGAATCCAGTCTCCCATATCTACCTGGGTTATGGATAATCTGTTTAATCTGTAGAGGGAAATGTGTTTTATGCAATTTTTATTGCTGGTATCAATGCTGAAGTGAGAGCTATTCTGGAGTCAGAATTAGTACACCACAGCCTATGTTCAACCTTCCCCATGATAAGAAATAGATCATTTCCATATGCTGCAACCCATTATTAAACACAATATCATACAGATATACAGTTATCTAAGTACATTTTCCATACATAGAAAAAATGATCCAAACTAAACCTGACATAGCTGAAATGTTTACATTTTACTTCAACATGTTACAAAGCTCTTCTGNTTTTTATAAAATATGGTAGAAGAAAGACTGTGAATTATTTTAATATAAAAGTTATTACATTTTAAAAAGACTATTGCCTGGTTATTTGAAAAGTATAATAATTTTTTACTGCATGCAAGCTGTGTTTTAGAAGCGGTTACACACATTTACCACCAAAATAAGGAATATTACTTCTACTTATAACCAAATGGCAACATCTGACTTTACGTCTTGGAACTCATTGTAGGTAAATGATCGTGATCGTCTCCTAAGATTTGTTCGTCTCTGGGGCCTTCCTTCTATCAAATGTAAGTAGATTTCAGATTTCAGAAAGCGTTTGTAACTGTCTTGTTCCATGAGCTGGTAGACTCTACTTTGTGCTGCATCAAAACTTTGGAGAGTAGGCTGTGTGATGCTCTTAGTAATTACTTCTTTGGTATGAAAGTCAAGGTTAACCTGCATAAATAGGAAGAAAGTATAATTATAGGCCATCTAATACAATGTTTTTGAGAACATATCTCAGTCTTCCAGTGTTGGAAGGGATATGGTATGTTTGGATATGGGGTTCTTCCTCCTATGGTCTAGGAATATAATAGTACATTCTAGGTTTCTTATCTGGCTCTCCTATCTCTTTACTAATATTCATGCTTATTCCAACTCTCCACAATTGAATAATGGAAGGGTAGCTTTCATGTGATCATCATTTGAACTCACTCATTTTCACAGTGGGAAACTAAAGTCTCAGAAGTTAAAGAGTAAGTTATAGGAAATGAGAAGCTTGGGGCTTGGTTGGTCCTTCTGTTCAAGCTGCTACTTTTTTTTTATCATGTTATTTTTTCTACAAGCAAAAATGTGTCAACAGATATGTCTTTAACATACAATCTCCTATAATTAATTTTATTATATTCCTGTTGTGTATTTGGAATTACTATTATATTTTCAGGAAGCTATCCTGTTTTACACTTATGGGTAACCATATAACTGGCTATATTTTTACATAATTAAGCAAGCATCCTTTCTTAGAGCAATATATTCATGTAGAGAGTATTGCTTTACAGAGTATGTAATAGCTTCAGTATTAAAGATTTTCCAGAGATTTGTTAATATAGGTAAAATAATCAGGGTTTTGTTGCCACCCTGTAGCACTATTGGACAGTAATGGAATCCTTAGGAGATAGGATCTAGCTCAAAGAAGTTAGGTTCTTGAAATCCTGCATTGCAAAGGTACTGGAATTCTGGTCTCTCCCTCAGTTCATTTCTATTTCTTCCTATCTCCTGCTACCCCTCTCTACTTCCAGAAATTATAAAGTGAGCAAGTTACTCTACCATGCATTTCTGCCATTACATATAGATTTGTCAACAAAACCACATGTCCTCTGAAATGGGAGACAAATTATTTTATTTTCTTTTTTTCTTTCATTTGAATGATCTTAGGTATTTGTCTAATAAGCAAAAGGTAGCATGATAGTAATAATTTGTAGTTGAATATCGAGAGCATTGGTTCCAATCTTTGATGTAGAAATACTGCTTATTGAATACAGTTAGAAACATCAAATCATTTAATATTTAATGGCAGCCAATATCTGCTAAACTTATAGTCAACTTATGGACTGTACTCATTTAGTTGTAATCAAAAGAAAGGAAATTGTTTTCCACTCAAAACACTGCCAAAGTTGAGTTACATCATTTATCTATTAAATATTTTCTTCTGTGCTGTCCTAAAATGACAAAATAACTTCTTTGGACAAGCAAAAGTTTACATAGGTAGATAAAATTATTTTTAAATTATATTTATTATTTTGAGGATATGAATGCTATAGAATAGTGTGAAGATCAGAGAACATATTAGGGGAGCTGGTTCCCTTTTTCCACAATGTGGGGGCTGGGCATTGAATTCGGGTCTTCAGGCTTGTAGATAAAATCCTTTAACCACCTTTAATGCTGCTGACTTAGTATAACCTTACGAAGTATTACATGATTTTTAAACAGTGTTCAAAATATTTATGTTAGTGTGTCTTGTCTTTATCACCTTCAGAAATCTTTAGTTTCTAATTAGGAGTTCTTTCTGCTAATGTAGTTAAGAAAGATTGTAGAAAGAATCAAAATGTTGCAACTTTATTCACTCTGTCTAACTCTGAAGATTGATTTTATAGTTTTAATCCACGATAATGTTATATTCTGTCAATAAGTAGAAATCTGCAATTAACCAGTTTAACATTAACAAAATCTTGAGCTCTCTGGTAGAATGAATGGGGTGAATCGGAACCCATGAAAGTGTTAAGGAGTTACATGTGTTTTCATTCATCACTGTACCTCTTTTGGAGCATCGTTCTGAATGAATTTTTCATATATTGCTTTGGCTTTTAGGGTGATTTGTTGAGGTTCCTTGCATTTCTTGAAATCTTCACAGGCTACCCAAAATTCAATGTTTTCCTCACTGAATTCCGTTTTAAGAAATCTAGTAAAAGAATCCAGTCCATCTGCCAAAACCAAATAATATTTTGTTACTATAAAACAGTCATGCTGGAAAGATGCCTTACTTGGTATTAAATCATAGGCAAGTACTAACAGTAAAAGTTAGTCTCCTTCTAATTCTCCACCTGTACCTCAACCAGTATGTGTGGGGTGCTTCATATAAAATAACTTTTTGAACAAATGAAGAAGGGTACTGTTTCTATGAAATAAGGCTAAACCACACATAGATCTAAATCCTTAAATCTAGGAGTAAAAGGGATCATCCTGCACAGCTCAATTTACATCTTTTTTATTCACGACACAGAAGGATTGTTCTATAGACTTCTGAAGTTTTTCTCTTGTATTCTATTCTGCCCACTATCAGATCATGCTTCTTGTACTGGAGACCCTCAAGTTCTGTTTCCATTGTCTTGACATTTCCAATCTCTACACGGTCTGCCTTCTTTTTCCAAGTCTCTCCACCAAATTCACATGGCCTGCCTGTCCTGAGTATGAACAGGCTTAAATTCTCAGGCCTAACATATTCCATGAGACTTCTCACATTCTTTGAAGGAAATAATTCATGATGGAAAGAGAATGAAAACAAAGCATAATTTAGTAATATGTATTTGTGAAAAATTTGAGGAATATAAATTCAAATACTATTTTCTGAATATTTTATGAAGTACAGATTTTAAAATTTAAAGAATAAGATACATGTGTAAAATAGCAACTGACATTTGCCATTTGAACATTTAAATACACATTGTTTTTGTCCTTTTGTCTTATATGCCATAAGTGCTTGAGACAGTCAATAAGTTCTCAAAAATTACCTGGACTCAATTTTATGATTGCCTACTTTCTATGTGTCCTTGAATAGACTTTTTTCTTTACTCAATCAAGTTTCTGAATATTTAAAATTAAGAAAATGCTATCCACCTGACATAGCTAACTGGTGGATTAGATGTGCTGACATTTGCAAATTGCTAAAAAAAGTGACTGGTACATGATGACTACTCCATCATGGTAGCAGTGGTGGAGGTGGTAATGATGAGCATGGTAATATTTGTGGTCATTATCAATAATTTATGCTTAACCATGCAAAGCTTCTATAGGTAAAATGTAACAACCTTCAAATTCAACTGTAAGACATTCTGATTTTAAGCTTGTGGTTTTTCAACTGCTTTGGCTATCTTTTCTTTTTCTGGTTATGAGACTTTTTAAAATTGAGATTATTGGCTGAAATGGGAGGACCTAATGGAAATACTTTATTGTTGAAGAAAACAACTACATAGCATACTGTACACAAAAAAGTTGAGTCAGTGCCTACATAATACTTTTACCTCTACTAGCTAGTATTCTTGGATATATGACCATACTGTGAAACCTAAGTTTGTATTAATTAAATAAAACCTTGGGTCAAGAGGTGGAGCCAATAACTAGCTGACAAAAAGTATTCATAGAGAGAGGGAGTCTGGAAAATAGAAAAATGCACAGGAAGTAGTAGGGAGGGACTTTTGAGTGTGTGTTGTTGGCTGAAAAGGAAGGTCAGCTGGCTGCTTTTCGCCTTCTCAGAGCTAGAAAGTTTTCAGCCCAGAATCTGACTTGCAAGTCTTTATTGGTAAAATAAAACAATTAGAGGCTTAATTAAACACTATATTTGACTGCAGAGATGGTTACTTCAGGACTTGCCTCCACCTGAGCAGTGGGGCAGTGATTGTAGAGCCACAGTCAGTAGCTGAAATAGCAGTAGATTCAGGTGTAACTGCTTTGCTGATGACAAAGCAGAATGCTACCAAAGGAGAAATGAAAACACAAAGCCAGCCACAAAACTCTTCGATCTACAACGATGTTCTGCCTGTAAGATATGCTAGTACAATGATGGCAAAAAGCTTGTAAGAGAAATCAATCAATAATTGATTTGAATTAAGATCACTCTATGATATGGAAACAATATTCAACACTGCTTGGGTGACCAAGAACCTGAGACTAGAGAGCCCGGAGATCTGGAGTAAAAAAGAAATACTACTGTTTATAAATGAGGATGTAGCAATAAAACGACTCATATTGACATTCTGCTATACCCCTAGATCAGGGCCTTGCTCAGCCATCATCAGAGAAGCATCATCCTGCAGCAGATGAGAACAAATAGAGGGACCCACAGCCAGACATGCCAAGAGTGAGGGATCATAAAACACTCAGTTCCTACAGCAGGGATGTCTCCCTCAAATCCCTCCACTCAGGGATAAGGGAATTTGATGGAAAAGGAGGTGGAAAAGAACAAGAGCCAGAGGAACTGGAAGACACCAAGGAAACAAGGCCCTCTAAATCAACAGGACTGATGCACATATGAACTCACAGAGACCAAGGCAGCATGCATGGGACTATATTGGTCTACGTTGGAGAGGGTCCAGAGCTAAAAGATGAGGTGGATGCATGCCTCTATTCCTAGCCCAGAAGCCATCTCCATTGATAACCACTTGCAGAAGGATATTTAATTTCTCCAAGGATGTCTTACTGGGGAGACAAAACACTCTTAATGGTGGGTTTCATATCCAGCAAAAGACAGACAACAGAAAACAACCTTTATGAGATCTTTGAAAGTGTCTTACTTCATAATGTGTCAGAGCATTTTCTTTTTCCTTTTAAATTTTATTTTTTAGTTTTAATTTTTTCACTCTTTTTAAATTCCCTTTTAAAATGTATTAATTTCCAGGTCCTTTCTGTGTATATAATGGTTTCTGTTTTTGTGTTTTATAGGGTTCCTGAGTGGTAAAACAAGTAAGATTTTACATCTATATCTGTTTCTTATGCTTTTTCCTTTGGCTATTTTTGTGTTTTCTGTTTTTATCTAATTCCTATGTGTTTGTTTTAATTTTGTCTTATTATATTTTATTACTATCCCTTAGAAGTCTGTTTGTTTTCTAATGAGAGATAGAAAGGAGGTGGATATTGGGGTATGTGGGAAGAATAGATGGAGGGAAAACATAATCAGGATATATTATTTGAGAAAAAAATCTATATTTGGTAAAAGGAAAAAAATACATAACCAGTATTTTTATGCATTTATTTATGACAAAAGAAAAAATCTATTACAGAATTGTAATTAGTAAGACAATTCACTCTATGTTATCATTTATGATTCCTTTTATCTTTCTGTCTTCATTCTGTTCTCACTTATCACCTCACATTATCTTTTCTTGGTCTCCTTTTTAGTCAGTAAGATATGCTGAATGACATGGAGACAAGAGGATCATAAGTTAGAGTTCATAAATTTTTTTAATTATGTGAAAAATTACATATATTATATGTTGATGATTATCTTTGAAACAGGGTTTTATTTGTAATCAGTATAAAAATTTGAAACTGCTTGCTTGTATTGGAGTTGTGTTGTAGAAAAAGCATTGAGAGAAGGGAAATACTTTATGTGGACTTTTAGATAAACTTCCTTAGAGAAAATCATTTTTGAGTTGGAATGAAAGTATTTTAACAAACTTTCTTTGGATTTTGTCTCACTTTCTAGTTATAAAATTGCTCAGCATTGTTCATAGCAGCATTGTTTTTAATAGCCAGAACCTGGAAACAACCTAAATTATCCTCAACCGAAGAATGGATAAGGAAAATGAGGTACATTTACACAATGGAGTACTATGCAGCAGAAAAAAAAATGGCATCTTGAAATTTGCAGGCAAATAGATGGAGCTAGAAAACTCATCATATTGAGTGAGGTAACCCAAACCCAGAAAGACAATTATCAAATAAATTCACTCATAAGTTGTTTTAGAACATAAAGCAAAGAATATCAGCCTACAAATCTCAATCCCGGAGAACCTAGACAACAACAAAGCCCCCAAGAGAGACATAAGTGGGAAGTAGAAAAAGACAAGATCTCCTGAGTAGATCTCCCCATTGGGAGAATGGGGATAATGGGAGAGGTTTGAAAAGGAGGGGAGAGAAAGGGAGGGGAGCAGAGAAAAATGTATAGCTCAATAAAATCAATAAAAAAGGAAAAATTCATTTGATATCTGTTGTCAGAGGTAAGTTGTTACATAGGGAGGATTTTTTCAGCCATATTTGAACATTTGGACAGAGGTATAATACTGAGTTAACTCCCCCTTTAAAATATTTCTTTTCAAATTCATAGTCTCTTTTTTTTTCTTTTTTTACACACATGCTCAAACCCACACATACTGTGGTGGTTTTCATAAAAATGAGTCCTATAGGCACATAGCAAGTGGTACTATTAGGAGATGTGGCCTTGTGGAATAGGTGTGGCTTTTCTGGGGAAGAGTGTCCCTGGGGACAGGCTTTGAGATTTCAGATGCTCAGGGCCAGCTCACTGTGGCATTCTCTTCCTGCTGCCTGCCTATCCAAATATAGAATTCTCAGTTCCTTCTAAAGGTACCATGTCTGCCTGCATGCCACCATGTTTCCTACCATAACAATAATGGACTAAACATCTGAAACTGTAAACCAGTTCCATTTGAATGTTTTCTTTTATAGGAGTTGGGATGGTCATGTTGTCTCTTCACATCAATAGAAACCCAAACAGTATTGGTTTGAATAAAATGACTCCCACCGTTCATTGGGGAAGGGCACCATTCGGAGATGTGGCTTTGTTGGTGGAAGTGAATCACTAAGGGGTGGTCTTTGAAGTCTCAGAAGCTCATGCCTGTCCAGTGTGGCATTGTCACTTCCTGGAGCCTGCAGAACCAGATGTAGAACTCTCAGCTACCTCTTCAGCAGTGTTTGTCTACACACCACTTTGCTTCCTAACATTATGAAAATCTCTGAACTGTAAGCCAGCCCCAATTAAGTGTTTTTCTTTATAAGAGTTGCCATGTTCATGGTGTCTCTTCACAGCAATAGAAATCCTAAGCCACTAAGAAAGACACATATTTGTGGCAGAGTCTCCTGCTGGCCTGGCACCAAAAAATTGACAACCAGCACCAACCCCGGTTGGGCCAAACTTGGCCTAGTTCTGGAGTTAGAACCCAGCCCTAATCCATACTTTATGTTACAGATATCTTTGTTTTCCTGTGTGAACCTTGTCTGAGAGTTTCCCATGGATACCAAGCCTATGCAAAACCTGGAAATCTGTGGTACCTCCTGAATCAGACATTTGCACTTGGCATTGTATTTAGGTTGTTATAAGCATATGGGATATACTGGCTAAAGTGTAAATATAGGAAAACATAAAATTGCCCGGGGCTAAGGGAAAGAGTTTCAGTCCAACAAGGGTGGGATCCTTGCAGCCACAAAGGTTAAGTTCATTCTCAAAGTGTCTCTGAGTCTTCATTCACAAACCCATGTGAACCCATACACACTTTAACATCACACACACATACACACACAGACACACAAACACACTAAAACACACTATGCATATAGTCCTCAAATACAAATGTAACAGGCTAAATCTTCATGATGATACTTCCATTTATATTTTCAGGACTGACCTTTGATATTAGATAATTCGGGGTACATGGGAGGGTTCTGAGGCAGTATTGAAAGGGAAAGAGAAATGATGTAATTATAATCCCCTCAAATAAAAATTATTTGTAAGTTATAATTCACTTTAATAAGGTTTTAAAAGTTCTTATCTCCATGTCCCATGTCTTATCCATTCTCTGAATCTGTCTCTCATGTTTTAACTTTCTCTGTTCTCCATTAAGCCTCAACTTAAGAATTCAGAAGGTTATATTCTTCTACTTTCTCTTCAGTGCTGCCTGCTCCTTTTTTTCTTAGTTTCTTCCTACATGTCAACATTTTTTCCCTGAAACTTCTCTTTTTTGCTGTACTTTTTATACTTATTTTTGAACTTGAAGGAGAGAAACTAGATGTCAAAAAAACTTCAGAAACAATGAAACTTCTCTGAACTAATATTATTAAAAGATTTATTGGGGGGTATTGAGACAGGGTTTCTCTGTAGCTTTGGGGCCTGTCCTGGAACTTTCTCATATGAAATCATGAGAAATTATCAAAAGAAAAATAATCTCCTGATTTCAAATATTCCTCTAGCTAATAAAGTCTGTTTTCTCTTAGCAAATATAAAATCTTTGATTAATATTGACAAGTTTTAAACTCTGAGAGATAACAATTGTTTCTTCAGTCCTATCAGTCACAATTAATCATAAAAGAAACACATTCAATGATAAAAGGAGGTTAAGGGAACTCTTGACCACCATGCCATTGCTACAAAAGAAACAAGAAGAAATGTGTCAGTATAAAGAAAAAAATATAAAAAACTAAAAAGACTACAAGAAGGAAAGAAATTATGGTATGACAAAAGAAAGAATAATTAAACAAAAGCAGGTTTAAGATATAAGACAAGGACAAAGAAATGTACATACCTTTCAAAAATAACTCTAAATATCAATGGACTCATTTTACCCATCAAAAGAGACAGGATAGTACATTGAGTTTAAAAACAAATTCCTTCGTTTTGTTACTTTTAAGAAATATACCTTAGCACAACAGAGGACCAAGGACTTAGAATAAAAATATTGAAGAAAATATTCCACAAAATACAACCAGGAATCAAGCAGGTATTTGTAGTGATATTTCATTTATATTTTAATAAATAAAGCTTGCTTGAAGTTGAAAGAGTAAAACAGCCACACTGATCAGCCTTACATACAGATCAGGCGGTGATGACACATACCATTAATCCAAGTAGCCACATTAGTTTGCCATAGAAAACAAGTGGTAGTGGTGCACATGTTTAATCTCAGCACTAGAGAGGAATATAAAACAAGAGGAGACAGCTCTGACTCACAATCTTATTCTGAGATTCCTCGAGGCAGGATTGCCATTTTAGACTGAGGTAGCTGTACTAGCTAGTGGCTGGCTGTTTTGCTTTTCTGACATTCAGGTTGAACCTTAATTTCTATCTCTGGGTTTTTATTAACCATGCTACAGGTATTAATATCTTTTAATATCTGACAAAATAGAGTCCAAAACAATTTTTGCCAGATGACATTTTTACTTAGATGGTGGTTACTTTATATTGATCAGAGGAAGAACCCATAAAGAAAAAAATACACTTGTAAAAATATATTTTACAAATAAAATTCATACAGTTTTCTTAAGGATACACTACTAGTTCTAAAGTCACAAAACAGTCCCAGTTTAGTGTGTAATTTCATTACCATGTTCTAACCATTTAGTAGATCAACTACACAAAACATGAATAAATATAATAACCCATGTATTAGTAACATCAAAAGTAAAATAGACCTAAACAAACTATTATAGAATTTTCTATCCAAATACCAAAGAATATAGCTTCTACTCAGAACCCCATGGAATCTTCTTTAAGAGACAGGGCATATTAAAACACTAGGGGATAAAAAATAAACATAGAAATTGAAATGACACTCTGCCTTCTATTTGACCAAAATGGAATAGAATTTAAATTAACAGCATGAGAAACTACACAAAATACTCATACCTATAGAGATAAAAAATATGTTTTTGAGTGATTAATAGGTATTACAGAAATCAAGAAGGGAATGAGATATATTCTACAATTAAATGACAATAAAACCACAGCATATTTAAATATATGGGATACAATGAAGATAGTTCAAAAGGGAAGTTTATAGCACTCAGTGTGTACAATGAAAAGAATTATCAGATATATTAAATAAATGGACATATGGTAAATTTTCAGGCATTAAAATAAGAAATAAATACAAACAAAAAATGAGAACAAGACAATCCAAAAAAACAATAGATAGAGAGAAATAACAAAGTTTGGGACAAAAATTAACAAAATAGAGATAAAACTTCTAATAAAAGGAATCACTAAAATGAAGTTAACTTTTTAAATGTAAATAAAATTTACAAATTCCTACTTAAGTTACTAAAAGAAAGAGAAAAAGTGACCCAAATTAATTAATTAGAAATGAATAGGGAGACATTAGAACACATACTAAGGAAATCTGAAGAATCACAGAAAAATATTTTAAAGTTTTATTTCAATAAATTGTAAAACCTAAAAGAAATGGATCTACTTCTAAAGGCATGTGACCTAACAAAAATTAAACCAACATAATGTAATTATTTAAACACATCAATGACCATCAATGAAGTAGAAGCAGCAATTAAATATGTCCCAACTAAAGAAATCATAGGAACAGATGAATTCATCCCCAAATTCCACAATAACTAATACTGGTGTCACTGAAATTATTCCATAAAGTAGAGAAGGAAGAAACACTTCTGTACTGGCTGATTGCATGTATCAACTTAACACAAGCTGTATTCATCAGAGAGGAAGAAGCCTAAGTTTAGAAAATGCCTCCATGAGATACCAGCAGTAAGGCCTTTTCTCAATTAACGATCAATGGGGGAGGGTCCAACCCATTGTGGGTGGGGCCATCCCTGGACTGGTGGTGCTAGATTCTATTAAAAAAAAAAAAAGCTTAGCAACCCATGTGAAGCAAACCAGTGAGGAGTTTCCCCTTCATGACCTTTGTTTTGCATCAGCTCCTACCTACAGATTGCAGCCCTCCTTAAGTTCCTGTTCTAACTTCCTCCAATGATGGACTGTGGTCCAAAAGTATAAGACAAATAAATCCTTTTCTCCCAATTTGCTTTTTCATTGTGGTTATTTGTTGCAGTAATAGAAACTCTAACTAAGACAACTTTTAAATTCTTTTTACAAATCATATATTACCTGGATATTGTAGTGAAAGGGTCGAGCAGGCCTGCTTTTCGTCCCACCCGGCTCCCGCACAGCTAGCTTATACCCC
>LOJH01038886.1:6436-17504 GCA_001685095.1 Ellobius talpinus | reverse complement strand
GGCGGGACGAAAAGCAGGCCTGCCCGCTCCCAATCACTACAACAAGGTAAACCCATGTTGAAGGAAGCAGGAGTAACAGAGGCCAAGTGAAAGACCATCTAAATTACAAGGGTCCAAACACTCTGACCCAGCAAGTCTGCAGTCAGATAGTTATACATACATGTACATAGGCTGTTCATCTCAGCAAAACACATGCACATATTTAGAAACAAATCAGCAAAGCTACAGGAAAGGGGTTATTTATATAATCATTTATTTTTAAAGTTAAGTACACTTGAGCATGTACAGAGATTATCACTGAAAGCACACTTGGCGATCAGGTAACTGGCTACTTCCAGAGAACAGGATAGTGAGGGACTGGAGTGAAAGCGAACACTCGGTGCCTATTCTAATCTTAATCTTTTAAATTTAGAACCATGCATATTTTGCCTACTAAAACCTGAATGTATCTGTCTTTTAAGAAAAAAATGAACAAGGCTGGGCATACTAGGAAGTCGTACATATAGTAAGCAAATATGCACACTGGAATGTGAGAAAATCTCCCTGCTAGGTAACTGGCTTTTGGTTCCAGTGGGGAAAAGTAGCCTTGATGTATACACAAACGTTCCTGGCTGCATTCATGACTTTTGCCCATGCTCACTTTATAGATTAAAGATGCTCCTACTTCTACACACGTTTGTGTTTCAGAACTCTCCAATGTCATTCCAGGAGCCAGTTTCCCCAGGCTTTGCAAACAGAAAAATAGTCTGGGTTATAAATAAACACAGTGGCCGCATACTTGAAGACTAGCTTGTGCTTCCACATGCCCATGGTTTAAGAATCACACCTAGCCTTAAAGAAAGCCCTACCCGCGGAGCTCAGCAGACGGCCATCAGTGTCCTCCCAGAACTCGCAGGAAAGCCCCACCTCCAGACTTATAACTCAGTGCTGTAAGGTGATGATCTCGAGATCTGTACATCTCTATCTTTCAACAAAGGGAAGTTCTTTGAGTACACAAAATAGGGAACAATCTCAATTACTGCAGAACCAGAAGAAAGCCCAGCTGATGCTCAACAGTAATTAGGGAAACATCAGCATTCTTATGTATCAGATATCACCCCAGAGATTGAGTAAATTTCTCAACCTGGTTATCTCTTCTGAAGTCATTTATCAGTAGAAATACTAAAATCAGTAAATTCAACAGTTAAATTAAACCATGCTCACAGTTGGGCTATAGAACCCAGAAAGGGCAGTGATGAGGTGATGTTTGGGGAAAAGCAGATGGCACTGTATCAAACAAGGGGTGTGTCAAACAGTCAAGATGAAAAGATGAAGGGAACTACACCACACTTCGCTCAAGTCACATCTGCTAAGAACCAGCTCCTAACACTTCTAATTTGGTCAGACTATCAGGTAGATTAGAAGACCGAGCAAGCTGCTTCTCTACTTGACTTCTCTAAACTTGGGGGAAACATGTCCTGACTTGGGTAAAATGCTTTGTTGCTTGGTTTTTAATAAGGATAAAGTAATGAGGGTTTTCCACATAGTAAACATTCAATAAATGGAAACTACAATGATATGTAAAGTTCAAGCCTGATGAGTGGCATCTGAGCTGTCATTTCTGCTTTTCCTGCTTAGAGTCAGGACATTTCTTAGGAGTCTCTTCTGAGAGGAGACTTAAAGACCAGGGTCAACAGCAGTTAAATCAGACACTCAGAGGCTCAGCTCATTTGGTAAGCAGTGAATTACAAGACTTTGATTTTTATACCTTTTACACATTTCTTTATATTAAAAGGTACAAGATATATTGTTAAATTTCACTACAATGTATGTTTTTTAAACAAAGGATATATGCAAAGTACCAAATCATGACTTCTAAGAGCTATAAATTGCTTCAAAGTAAATAGCCAAATGTGGCAAACACTGGCATACCATACATCGGTAATGATCCAAATTCTCTCTGGGATGACTAACCAAGAGAGGCAGGACAGCTACCAGAGAGAATGAACAGGTGGCTAAGTAGGATTGGCCCTGCTGTCTCCCAGAGTGTGACTCACAGTCAACCTGGACAGCATGGTACCTGAGTGGTATTACAGATTGAACCTGTGGCCTCACACATATCAGGCTAGAGTTCTACCAACTGAGCCCCAACCCTCACTTCATTCTTTAAGCTGGGATGATAAGATAGCACGTGATGACAATGATTTCTCTGTGAGACTTGAAAGAATCAGGGCTGGAGATATGTATGGCTCAGAGCACTGGCTGGTCTTCTAGAGGACCCAGGTTCAATTCCCAGCACCCATATGACAGCTTACTCCAGTTCCAGGGGATTCAACACCCTCAGAAAGACATACATGCAGGCAAAACGATGAACATAGAAATAAAATTTTTAAAAAAGAAAAAAAGACTTGAAAGAATCAAGGAACGTTTGTGGTCTGTTACATTTTCCTAGCACACATGGACTACTTACGGGGACTTTAAATGAGTGTTTACTCCATGCCATATGCTCGTCTAATAAAAGAGCTGCTAGAAACACCTATAGTAAGTAGCACCAGTTTTATAAGAAGCTGAGGAACAGCAGAAAGGACACAGATGTCTTACGCGCCCTTCAATACCTACCTGAAGTTAGGCATGATCTTCCAGACAACATAAAACAAGGACTCAGGACTAAATGCAGTCTGGCTGCCTTGCCATAAAGCACACAATGTCTTCCTAAACTCTTCTACTAGAGACCTGGAAAAGACGGGGGGATGATAGCTTTAGCATCAATAAAAGGCCATTATTTCAACACATATGGCTCAACTGTATAAATACAGTAAAACATGAGAACTTTTCAAGGACTTAGTCTTCTGAACTCAGCCTGATATCTATGTAAGAGCGTTTTTAAAACCCCCTATGAATAGTAGTATTGTTGACAAAACTAATTTTAACTACATATTTATCTCTGAGCATATAAATGTACTATCATTTTGTTCACTGAATTTAAAGGAAACATACAAAACAGTAGAGCAGTGGTTAACTTGCAAGCAAATTAAACATGTTCACTAAAAACGTAACCAAGCAACAGAATGTCCCCATCTCCTGCATGTCTCATTCCTTGAAGAGACCTTCCAGACTGGACTGATTCATCTCTGCCTCAGACAGTACATGTGGTCACAAGACTTCAGGCTTTAACTCTACACACTGACCCTTAAACCCAAATATAGAAGAGACTTTGACGGATTTTGGTGTTTGTGTCAGGATCTCACTATGTACTCCTGGCTATCTTGGACTTGATAAGTAGTCAAGGCTGCCCTCAGACTCAAGCACCTCAGCTTCTGATGGGATTAAAGGTGTGCCTACCATGCCCGGCCTTTATGACTTTTTATTCAGGTTTTCCCATTTCTGACAGAAACTTCCTACTGGGCATCTTTTGGTCACTTCACAGTGACTATGTGCAAAGCTGCTCCAGTTCCTACTACTACTCCATGCTCTCCTAGCTCTCCCCCCAATAGCCATTCTTCACTTTTTTTAATTAATCAGATGAACTCCTAGAATAAAAACCTGGGAGTGTGCCACTTCTGGGGGAATTTCCTCAGGAAAAAGAGTAGTCCTTAGCAACCCCTTCTTTTCCCCATAGCTAGGATACATTAGTAATAGGAGTTCCCCACTATCTGGGACTATGTGGACAAAAGTCACTCCCCTGAATAAGAAAGAGCCTAATGACTTTGCAAAATAGTTCTTGACAGATAATCTCCTAAATTTACATGAGAAAATAAAACCATAGATACATAAGTTACAGCTAATTTTGATTCTTCTGTGCAAGTAGTTAAACTGATAAACTCTGAATTCAGCTACTAGATCTGGCAGTATAGTCAACCACTCCTGGGTACTTGACTGAAGGTTTCTCTGACAGCAAACCATATACACTGGCCTACCTCCCAAGAGACACTGAAACAGCCGGAAGGTGCCCTCTTAGCCTTCCTTGCAGCTGGAGCAAAGTACATGGCCTGGGTTCTGCACATTTGAAGCAGGAGTTAGGTGACACAAAAAAGAAACAGCACCAAATCCTCTTTGGAGGTGGCAGAAGTAACAAGCACCACCCCAAATCCAGGGGCAGGAGCAACAGCTCCAATGTCCTTAGAGGGCAGTTCTGTGCATGACTGTGGCTGTGGTGCTAACTTTGACCTGATTTTCAAAACATTCAGTAATGCAGACTCACCAACAGTTCTTGAGTAAATTCTCTTTTTGACTTAATCAGCCAGACAAATTCTAAATAACACCAATACACCGGGTACTGTTAGTGCTTCTCTTAACTTCTGCATATATGTATTTCCCCTTTATTCCCCCTGCTGTTTCCTTTGACACAACGCAAGTCCCCTAAATGCAGGCACTTTCCTACTCATCCTGTATGTTGTCACCAAAGGAAACTCCCTTTACACACCACATGACCCCTTCTCTATGATGGGGCTCTATCTGCATTACACAATATTGTAACATATTCTCTCTCTCTCTCTCTCTCCCTCCCTCCCTCCCTCCCTCATTGAGGCAGGGCAGTGCCTCATAAATGGCCTTTCAAAATTAGTAGGAAAGAGGTGTGTGTGGGAGTGAAACAGGCTGGCAGGAAAAACATTACACACATGGGTAAGGTATATCTTATTCAGTAATGGTATAGAAAAGAGACATTATTCTACTAGTGTAACACAGCAGATCTTCTGAACCCCAGATGGGCAAAGCTGCAGTGAATCTACATATAAAATGGTCCTTGATAACCACTTCTGTTTTTAACCCCAAATTGGCTATTAATTTTATCATCCCAAACAGGCTTAACTAACATATCAGTAACAGACCCACAGATTAAGATGAACTTGCAATACTTATTGATGTCCATACCTGGAAGCCTGTGCACAAACAGATGTCTGCAAAGGCTCGAGTGCAGCACTAGCTATGCTTCCCATTATAATAAGCAGAAATTTAAGGAAACAAGATTATGAGCTAGATTAACACAATATTAGAAGAGCTTTATAAAATCTACTCATTAGCTCAAATAATCTAAAAATCACCCGAGAAATTCATGTTTGCGGCTCAAAACCAGAAAGGGCATTTCTGATAACTCACACATTGTTGTCCCCTTGGCTCCTGGTGTGGTATGTTCGCCTTCCTGCTGTTTTTCCATTCCTTAATTCCACAGCAGGCAGTTCTTTGAAATAACAGCAGAACTGCTCAATGTTACTATTTTAAAAGGAAGTGAAGAAAATTATTTTTTTTAAAAAATTAAAGGATGGTTAAAAAAAGGTTCTACAAAATCTACAAAAGAATTTTCAAAATATAATCTTTCACTTGCCTCATTATACAGTACCCAGGGCAGTTCTAGTTCACTGAGTTTCACTGCTGCCCCTCACTCTAAGAAATTGCAGATATGCAACTCCATGGGAATGAACAAATGACTCAAAAGTAAACCTCCCTTTAAAACTCCCTTGTCCCTTCCTCCTTCCCCTCCCTTTCCTCTTCATTCCTTCTTCTTCCCTCTTTTCAGGCATGCACCAGCACACCCATGGGGGACTGCCATGGTGGCCTGATGTCTGCTTGGGGTGCTCCCTATCAACTGAGCTACACCCCATCTTCCACTTCTCTCTTTCAGGGTGCTTGTTTCCAGTTATTCAATAAAATAATTCCACCAAAGAAAACAAACCATGGAAACAATCACATTATTTAGATGTGCTATATAATCATAAGGAAAAATTAGAAGTAACTAATTTCTCTGAGGAAAAATAGGGAAGAGGGAAGACAAAACCTCTAAGGCAGATTCAGTGTGGCTCTGCTCTGACTGGGAAGATAACTGACTTCCTTCCCCTTGTAGCTTCATTAAAGTCTAAAAGTGTAAAATTTTAAAGCAATTTCTTCCACTGAGGTCAGCCCTATTGGCCACTTTCTTTTTACCACTCTCTTACTCTGTGATGTTCTCATGGATACTTAACTAGTGGCTGAAAGAAGCTCTGAACCAGGTTCCCTGCAGCCTAGGGTCTACAGATTACAAGCCTGTTGGCCAGATACATCCCTGAGCCAGAGAAGTTTTATATTTTCAACTAAGTTTTTTTGTTTGTTTGTTTTAAACTTGTCTTTTCCTTCTCTAACCAGAGTTTGACTATGTTATCCAGGCTTGAGCTGGCAATCTCCCTTGTCTTAGTTTCCTGAGTAGCTGAGATGGTATGCATCTACCATTAACATCTGCCTTGAGTTTTACATGTTTAAAACCTATTTTAAAAAAAAAGCTAGGAAATAGTTGAGGGGAACAAAATAGGAGAGAAACATGTGCACATGGCCTAAAATAGTTTCTATCCCATCTTTCAAAGAGACGTGTCCTGATCCCTCCTGTAGCCACTCAAAAAGCAAACAGAAATAAGAGCTAACCATGATTTTCTAACAACAACAACAACAAAAAATGCTTGAAGGCATTTAGACAGATAACATTATTTACTCTTCCCTCCTACTGTGTGAAGTAGGAACCATTTTCTCAATTTTACTGATGAGAAAAAAAAGCACAGGAAGTAGTGTTTGAGGCACAAGACAGTCTCTGAACACTTGGTCTGTAATGTCAAATATGTAAACCTCTGACTGTAGCATTCATTACCTGAGTGACTGAAGGATAGCATTCATGAAACACGTGTTGCCCAAATTCCGGAGACCTGTGGCACAGATGGCAGTCGCACTTCCCTGTAACATGGAAGAAGAAGCCATAAGCACTGCCGAGGATGGTTCACGGTTTCAAACACCAACGCTAAGCCAAGGTCTCTGCTTGAAACTCTAGTGCCATGCCTATCTGGAAGCACTCCTTTCCCTCTTCTGCCCAGTGAGTATCTCCAGACAGCCTCTCTAGGTAATGGGAGGGCATGGATATTTCAGTATCTGTTTCTGAGAAAATAAGCATCAACAAGTACCACAGATGCAAGAAAAATCGGTAAATACATTTTAAGTTGATACATTTATTTACAAGATTCTACTAAAAATATAAATTGAAAATCACAAACATGCAAACCCCAACTTTTAACTGAAAAGCATACTCAAGTGACAGATGTGTTCCTAGCAAGGAGTATGAACCATAAAACACAACCTGAAATTCTTAAAGACAGAGGCTTGGTTCTCTGAAGTTCTACAAATGCCCCAAGATATATGAATACTATACCAGGAGGTAAATTCTCCAGTCCAACCCAAACATCTCTGCCTGTAATTCAGATGGCTAAGACAGCACCTTTGCCATTCAAAACTTCAGGCACAGGTCCAGTGACAGCAAAGGGTTAAATGCAAGGCAAAAATACTGCTAGGTCATTAAAAAATATGTAGTGACTCTGTTAATTTGAGTGGTTTCCAAAATGAGGATGAATACTTCCATGGTGAAATTTTTAGCCCCAAGGCAAACAAACAAAAAAACCTACCAAAAAAAAAAAGTTCAGACCAATAGAATCTAGGGAACTGTACTCAAAAGAGTTTTATGCCAACTTAACACAAACTAGAGTCATCAGAGAAGTGAACCTCAAGAAAATGCCTTCATGTAGATAAGCCTATAGGGCATTTTCTTAATTGGTGATTGATACGGAAGGCCAAGGGCAGGTGGTCCTGGTTTCTATAAGAAAGCAGGCTGAGCAAGCCAGAGAGTAAGCCAGTAAACAGCATCCTCCATGGCCTCTGCATCAGCTCCTGTCTCCAGGTTCCTGCCCTGACTTCCTTCAGTGATTAACTGTGGTGTGGAAGTGTAAGCAGAACAGACCCTTTCCTCCTGTGGTTGCTTTGGTCAGGTGTTTCATCAGGACCATAGGAACCCTAAAACGGGAACATTACCAGAAGGAAGCAGGCTTTCAGCATCACAGAAGGTGCCTTGAATAAGGACTAAGAGTGAACTGCCTGGACAGGGTGTGCGGGGTGTGGTGAGCCACGCCTTTAATCCCAGCACTCAGAGGCAAAGGCAAGCTGGTATTTTAGTTCAAGGCCAGCCTGGTCTAGAAAGTTCCAGGCTGGCCAGGACTATATAGTGAAACCCTGTCTCAAACAAACAAACAAAAAACCGTGAACTGCTTGCAGAGTGGTAAACGCCTTTAATCCCAACACTGGGGAAGCAGAGGCAGACAGAGCTCTAAGTGAGGCCAGCCTTGCCTACATAGAGAGTTCTAGGATAGCCAGGGCTACATAGACCACCTCCAAAGGAGAGGAGGGGTGTTTCATAAGTGGCAAACATTTTTGCAAAACACTTCAAGACACATTAATAAAAATTTATAACAGGTCAAAGCACAGTTGTTAGAACTCTAACAGTGATTAGATCTTGATTCTTGCATAGGAACAATTTTTCATTACTTACATTTACTTTTAACAACTTGCTGTTTAGTGATGAGTTTTCCAATAATTTTCTTTTTCTATGCCTGTCAGCTGTAAAAGCTGAGCTACTAAAATATAAACAGACAGTTAAAAAGACACTAATGAATACATGATATGCAGCAAGCTAAAGGATAAACCCAAATTGCCCTCAACATCTAAGGTAGAGTCCAGCCTGGCTGTTGTGTGAAGTCATCAAGGACCAGTCAGGCCCACTAGTATCTAAAGTGAGGTAAGACTTTTCACTCCCTGGAAATCTCCACTGCTCCTCCACAGCAGGGCGAGAGCCCATGCTACTCCCAACAATGGTTAGGAGTTGTGGTCTGTAAGATATGCGTTCCCCCATGACAAGAGACTATGAAGCTTCAAAATTCAGAAGATCTGTTGCTCGTGACAAAAGGAAAACCCTGATCTTACACAATGGGTAGGAAACTTAACAGCTATTCTCAAATAATATGCTGTTTCTTTCTTTCTTGATCTGGAAAAGGTGTTGAACTTCAGTTTGCCTCAGTGGACTGCCTTCTGTCCACTGTGAGGCATGAAGCAGCACAAGGACACAGGCATGGATAACCTAACTCATCTGATTTAGTTATATGGCAAAGGACATTTCAAAAATAAATCCTTACTACACTAGGAAAATCTTTGCTTAAAATTCTGTTACTCCCATCCTTGCAGTATCTCCTTAAAGTTACCAGGAGAACTATAGGAAGGAATAAAAATTACCACTGAACAGTCCAGGCTTTAAGTCTGCCAATTCTTTTCTAAAATTTGAAATTACCAAAGATATACTTGTTTTTCTTTCCATAATTTCATGAACTACAATGTCTTTGGAACACAGGTCTGATATCAGTTGTTTCAAGCACTTGTGACCCCTTGGTGACAAGATACAGGGACTGATTCCAATATTAAACTATTCTTTTACCCGTTCTGAAATGAAGCCACACAAAAAATGCTACTTAGTAAACATGACTAATATCTTTCGGGCTTAAACTACCTAAATAAAGTATTTGGCTTTTGAAAATACATTTTAAAATGTATTTTATACTGTTATTCTCAAATAGTAGAAACCTCTAGACTAGTGGTTCTTAACCTGTGGGTTGCAACCCCTTTCAGGGTTCAATGACCCTTTCAGAGGGGTTATATATCAAATATTTACATTAAGATTCATAACAGTAGTAAAATTAGTTATGAAGTAGCAATTAAAATAATTTTATGGTGGGGTCCCCACAACATGAGGAAGTGTATTAAAGGGGCACAGCATGAGGAAGGTGAGAACCACTGCGCTAGAACTAAACTCTCCAACAGAATGATCACTCCTCGCTATACACAGCTATTTAAACTTAATTAAAATTGAAAATCATTTCTCAGTGACTTAGAGGCTTCTCAGGGCCTCTGTTTCTTGTCACACATAGCCCCAAGCTGCTCACCTCCAATGAAAAGAATTAAACGCACTTTGAAAAAGTAAGTAGTCAAAAGATGACCCAAGTACCTAGACCCAAAATACTATTTTGATTCTTCCCTTTCATCTTTATAATCTATTCTGGCAGTGAGACATATATAACTTTAGTTAACATATAGTGTTGAAACAGAAGATATTTTTCTTTATTATTCTGAAATATTCTACTAGTTTACACTTATGAAATAAAGAGACACTCAGATGATATGTTTTCACAATACTTTCAATACACCAACTGCCAAAATAAATCAGATGGACACGACAATGTGGGTGATCTGTGAGGAGCCACCCAGATTTCATTTGAGTCAGCTGTCTTATGCAGCTTCAAAGGCATTGCTATGTGGATTTCTATTTATCATTTTAGTTCTGGGTCCTGGGAGTTTTATCTGAATAAGCAATTTGGCTATAGCAAAACAAGTTTTCAAATAAATTCTTATATTTCCTTAGGTCACAAAGCTCTTTGTAATTTCAAGTTCTATGTACTTTTCTACCAAGAAGAAGAAATTGAGGTCCTATGTTGTGGTTTATTTGTGAAGTGCACACTCAAGACACTCGAACCTAACTTCTCTTTAAATACAGAAATCTGTTTTTCAAAGCAGATCTTCAGTATATTAAGCATAAACTTTTTAATGCCAAATATTTCTACAATTATCTTAATGTCCTTTCATGAATCTTCCTTGCAACCACCAAATTCTTTCTTGTGAGTGAATTGAATAGCTTGTAGCTTTGTGGGTAGTAATTTAAAAACAGGCTCTTGGACCTTGGATATGGTTTACGGAAAGTACTGAATGAAATATGGGCAGGGTTTCAGAAATATAAACCCAAGGCTTTGTTTATCAACATTTCAACTGCATTCATATATCATGCTGGTAACCGAGTGGTCCCTCCCCTTTCCAGGACCCACTACTCACTTTTCCAAGTTCTGTAAGTGTTCTCTCACTTTCTGCACCAGGCCCAGCTTGGTGTCATTGACCACAAAATCGTCACAACGATAACTACAAAGAAAATACTAATCAGTGTGTGTAAAAAGCTTGAGGAAAGCACACGAGCAAGCACTGAGATGCCTGACTGCTGCCAGCAGTCACAGGCTCTGCAGGCCACTGCGCCACGCTAAGCTTAATGAGGATTTGGACTCCACAATGGAATGTTTTTAAGAGCCTTTGCTTAAAGCCACATAGGCAATGAACAGTAGCATATTTTTTAAAAATATTTATTTATTTATTATGTATACAACACTCTGTCTGTGTATATGCCTGCAGGCCAGAAGAGGGCATCAGATTCCATTACAGA
>LOJH01038885.1:4022-14957 GCA_001685095.1 Ellobius talpinus | reverse complement strand
GTATAGTGTTGTCTATTTCCATCCATTTGCATGCAAAATTCAAGATGTCATTGTCAGAATGACCCACTACAGAATTCTTTGGCTTCTCTAGCCCATAGCTGTAAAGCCTTCCAAATTTTTCTCATGAGTCACTTCTGAAAGCCCATGAGCCATGTGATCAGGTTTGTCTGAATAGCAGCCCCATTTCTCTGGTACAGTCTTAATGAATATTCTCATGGCCATGAGGAAATACTGACAAGTAACTTAAGGGAGGAAGAGTTTATTTTGTTCATGGTTTTACATGGACTCCGGTCCATCGTTCTGGAGAAGGCATGGCAGAACAGCTCCATGACTGTGGGAAAATGGTCTTATCTCCTCATATGGTAGCTGACCCCAGAAACACAGGCTTCTGTTAGAAGCAGACATAACCTACACAACCTACTCCTTCTGACTCCAGTGTATGCCAAATTGGCCACATTTACAAAAAATTTCAGAGCCTCCCAAAACAGAATCACTCTTTGAAGACCAAATATTCAAACACACGTACCTTTGATTCACACATTGCAAAACTATCTTGTAACATGTATCAGTCATCTTTTCTTTACCGTGACAGAATGTGCCAAATTAACAATTTAGAAGGAGAAAAGATGTGTTTTATTAGCTCATGGTTTCAACGTTTCAGACTAGGGTCGGCTGGTTATGTTGATTTCAAGCTTACGGCAGGACAGAAAATCATGGCAGGAACATAGGTTAGAAGAAGCCTGTAGTCCTGCCTCAAGTGATGTGGCAGACTTTGTTGACTGCCCATGGGAGGCCTCACCCTCTCTGAGGAATAGATGGGGAATGGGGTGGGAGAAAGAGGAGTAGCCAGAGAGGAAACTGGGATTGGCATGTAAAATAAAAAAAAAGATTGTTTAAAAAAATAAAAATGAAAATTAAAAAAATCAAAAGGCAAAAAAGAAGACTGACATGTCATTATAACCAGAGAGTGTGGGGGGGCTGGGTTGTAGTAGGACAAGATATTAGGATGCATCCTCAGTAAACAAGTTAGTCCTCATCTTCCATTTCTACCACCTCCCAATAGCTCAGTCTGCTATGAACTCATCAATAGACTAGCCTGGCAATCCAATCACCACTTACTAAAACTACCTGAAGTCTGAGGTGCAAGCCTTAACCACAGGAGACCTTTGAAGAAGCATTTACATCCAAATTGCAACTAGAGGACTCTGTGAGGAGGGAGACTGTGCAGGTTGTACTTTGAAGCCTAAGAGCCAGATGCGCCTTTACCACTGCTCATGAGACAGGTGGACCTTGGGTGTACTTCCAGCAACCTACGACCATCATCTACCTGTAAAGTGATGGAGACTCAATGTTTGGTGGGATGATTATGAGGGGAAATTTCTGTGCAGGATTGATAAAGAACCCTGAACATATAAAAATGTCCAATCAGTAATGTGTCATTTCATACAATTCATTTGTTGTCAGTTTCTTTGGTCTAATTTGTAAGTCTTCATAACAAGCAAGTGTGTGATAACTGCAAGCTTTGGAGGGAGTTTATTGTGTGCATGTATTTTGCTTTTTAACAATTTAGTACATTTTTATAACTACACATATACACACAATAATATCACCAAAATAATTGTACATCATTTTTAGCACCTCAGAAAGTTCATACTTTTTCCTCTTATCCACCTAGCTGACCCTAAGCTATGAGGAGTCTATTTTCTATTTCTGTGAATTTTTCAACAAATTCTGGACATTTCATAAAAATGCAGTCATGCCATGTTTGGCCATTTTTAATCAGCTTCTTTCATATATTAAATGCTTTATCCCTCTTGTTGCATGTATTAATACTTCATGTATGACTAACACTCTGCTTTATGGATGTATTACAACCGTTTATACATTCATCCTTCCGGATGCTTCTATCTTTTGATGATATACAGTGTTGGAATAAACATTATGTACAAGGTTTTTGTTATGGCAGCATATTTTATTTCTCTTGAGTATATATTGAGGACTGGACTTGTTGGGGCATACTCCACTTGAGGAACTCTCAGACAGCTTTCCAAAAGCCATTTGCCATTCCTATTAAAACCTTTGCCATTTTTCACCTCTGCCAAACTTGTTATCACTTGTCTTTTGAATATATAATTCTGTTAAGTGTAATGCAGTTTTCAATGAGGCTATAATTTGTATTTCCCTGATGACTAAAAAGATAGCAAACATTTCATGTTGCAATTAACCATGTGTGTGTGATGAATCTTTGAAGAAAATATCTATTTAGACCCCTTGACCATTTAAAAGTTTGGTTGTTTTCTCAACAATCAGTTTTAACACTGATCTGTTTTTTTTTTACTGAATTATTACCTTTTGGTAGATGAGAATTAATCGTATTTGTGTTGTTGTTGTCTTTTCAAAACAAAACCAGAGGAAATGTTTTCTTTCAGTAAATGAGCAGCTTTCCACCAAAAACTGTGTTTGCTTAGGAACTTTCAGGAGGCACCTACAGTGAAGTGAGACTGGCAGCAATGGGATAAGACTGCAGGTGGGCTAGCTAGACTTGTAGAAATAGACTAAAATATATGTCATAAATGTATGTGACTACGGTCCTGAAAACAGCCTAATAAAATCCAGTGCTATTATTTCCAGAGACTCTTTTATATTCAAGAGTTTTTTTTCCTTGACGATTAATGAGATATAGCAGTGGTTAATGCTAGTTGCAGGGGTGGTGATATAATTTTGAGATGCTTTCAAGTCTTATGTTGATAAGACATTAAAATGGAAAATATGCACCCAGAAATGATTTCTCCTGGGATGCACATACATGGTTACAGCTCACAATGAGCCTGTCAACATCTCTGCTCCTCCTAATGGAGATTTTGTCTCCTGATGCAGTTTTGAATGAGAGTTTCATAAGTGCTGAGTCCTGTACCTTTTACAGTAAAATATTTGCCCAGATGAAGTCATCCCTTTTGGAATTTGAGATTTCCCTCAGAAAATACAGCAAACTCACAAGCTGTGAAGAATCATCATAATTCATTTACATACCTTGTAGGCAGCTAGACCCACTGGGAATTTTCTGGATTATGCATTTTTTGGAAGTTAGACAGGGTGAAAGAGCTTTGCCTGCAAATAAATGGCTTAGTTATTATTTATAATACTATAAGACAATAATACTATAGTAATTGACACAGGAAACACTGTAAGTCACATTTATTACCTTCTCTATGCCTTTTAAATTAGGCAAGGAGAGAAATTCTTTAATCTGCCTTTGAAACTGTTTTCTTTTTCCCAATGGGCTAACGATGGCCTAAATGTTCTTTAAGAAAAATTTCCTTGAATAGAAGAAGTAGCCTATTTGATCCGGAATGCAAAACAAATGATCCAGCTACTCCATCTATTGGGAAATAGTATCCCATTATTCTGGTTAGGAAACCTCTACTTTGTGTCTTCTGGCCTTAGGAAGTGAATTGTAGTTGCCCAAAACACCCAACTGCTGGGACCCCAGGACTCTATCTTTCCTGAGAAAACCTCTAGTGGCTTTATATATTTTTTCCCTCTGGGCCTCTGTTTCATATTTTGGATGCACACATATGTATATAATATGAACAATTTGAGTGAGATGATATCCACTTGTGGTTTTAGCACTCCAAAGTCTGAAGCAGGAGGACTATGAGTTCATGGCCAGCTTGGGCTACATGGTAAGCTTCAGACTAGCCTGGGCTGTACAGTGAGACCTTGTTTCAGAGCAGCAGCAGCAACAATAACAACAAACGTAAACGTGTTCTCTTTGCTTCCTTCTGCTTTTCTCCTTTCCTTCTTAATTGCTACACTCACCCATGCTAGAAAGTGTGCCATGGTATATAGCAATGGTAGAAGGCTTGCTTAGAAAGTTCATCAGCTATTGGAACACTAGTCTCTTGAGATGATGACTATCACATGGTCCCTTTGAAAGTCATTGGCTGGGGACCGTAAAGAAGTTTAGTTGTAGATATAATAAGAAAGGATTTAATTGGGTCTGGTTAAATTGTTAAAGATGGAAGCTCATGTAAAACCTTTGGTACAATGCATGACAGCAGTCTACTGTGCTGTCACCCTCATGTGTTCCCAAAGTCTTGTGCTTTTAGCTCAACAATTATTTCATGATTTTGGAACACTGCCCTTCCAAAAAGGTGTAAGTTTGCATAAGAAGAGTGCATAAATCATTGTTATCAGCAAAGGCTGTTGGTGCCATCTACATGTCTTGACCACATTAGCCTGACGGCAAGTGCCTGCTAACTACATTGGCCACTCTTTTTCTAGTGTTTTCTGTCTGGCCACAGACACACATCCTGCAATCTTAAGGTAAGGATTAGAAGTTTAAGGCCATTGAGAACCCTGGGAATGACCCGCACTTGGTGATGAATGCCTAGGAGTGGTCAATTCCAAGATAATTCTGCAACAGATCCACCATGCTTCCAGAGACTTCATGTAAAAGTTGTCCTCCCTAGTATTTGCCTTTCTAGTGTGTGCTTTATTGATGATTTGCCTTTTTCTGTATCATTTCTCTACTCATTATTGTTTTCTCTTATCATCTCCAGTACTTGGCAGAGTAGCAGCCCCTTAATCCCCAAACCAATGAATATGTTCATCATCCATGGTAAAGGGGAATTTGAAGATGGGCATTAAAATAATGATTTGGGAATGGGGAGATTAATCTAGATTATTCAGGTAGGCCAAGAGTGATCACATGGTCCTTAAGCAGAAGAACATAGGGGAGGCCAATTTGGAGATGGAGGTAAGAAGACAGAGAGACTGGAAGATGCTACTTTATTGACTTTGAAGATGGCGGAAAAGGCCACAAGCCACACAATGCAGGGTCTTCTAAAATCTGGAAAATGCTAAGATAAAGATTCTCTCTTTTATTTTAGCATGGTAAAATCCACTTGGATTCTCTTTTGTGTATATATATATATATGTGTGTGTGTGTGTGTTTGTGTGTGCATGCGTGCGTGTGTGTATTTAAAGTACTGAATTGGTGGCAATCAGGGAATTGCTACTTCTCCTAAATAAAAAATGTATTCACAGATCTTCACTTCAGTATCTGCTTCTGGGGGAACCCAAATTAAGATACTTCCAAGTCTGATGTGTATGCTTATATCTATCTCAATTAAAATGCTAGTGTTTTTTAAAAGTTAAAAAAACTATTAATTTTTGTGTATTTCTGTAATGCTTGCTTTAAAGATGGTCACAAAGAATAAATGAATTCAGTCCTTTCCTGGACAAAGGAAATAAATACCACAAATATTGTAGTATGTATATTATACTGTTGAGTGCTGTATTCTCAATAGTCAAATACATAAATTGATTTTAGTATCTTCTGTGAAACTTGATTAGGGCATCATCCTTGCCAATATATGTCAAACAGAGTTGTTAGCACACAATGTTATTTATCATAAATAATAAAAAATCTCAAATTTAGTTTTTAATAGTAACAGTATCATCTGTCAAAAGGCTGGTTTCATTTTTGTCAGTTAGAAAAATGCATAATAGGGAGTTTGATGAAAATACAATTCAGGGATCCCCTTTTAAGGAACTGGAAAGATGATTTTTACCTTCTAGAATACCATAAAAAGCATGGAAAATTTATTTTGTTCCCAAAGAAGTTCTCTTCTGTTTAGCTCCTGAACTATCAGAGAATTTGAAAACTGGTAATATGATGCAGAAATTTGGCTGTGAAATATACTGAGAGTTGAGGTCAGATGCATAAGATATGAGTTCAAATCCCAGGTCTGTCACCTCATAAAATCATGTCCCCTCAGACAAAAATTTAGCTATTCTGGACTGCCGTGACCACTGTTACATGCCAACAGGCACAGGAGCTTCTCAGACCAGACAGCTGCTGGAGGTCAGGACGTACTCCAGTCTCAGAACTTTATTTTATTTTGTTGGGCATCTAGAAGAGGAACCTCTGCCAAGCTTTGAAGTTCATGTTCCGGAGTCTGTTCCTTTTATTTCCAATTGCAAAAATGGCCAAATTGTCTCTACTTTTTCTTCCCCTTCCTTGCAATCCCTTGCTAAATATGATCAAGAGCAGCCAACACATGCTACCTCTTTGATTCTAAAGGCACTTGCTTCTGGGTTATCAGAAGCGAATATTTTAGCAAGTGCTCCATTGCTCCATAAAGTGAATAATCTGGGTACCTAGCCTCTAACATCTAATTCTTCCCTACTTGTTACTTGATGGCTTAATCAGTTCTGAATATATTATTAGGTGTTGATGAACACAAAGCCTTTCTCTAAAGTTCAAATATCTCTATGATGGTGGGCAAATGTCTACAAATAACAAGGACATTTCTGAGCTTAATGTAATACAAGTTGACTTCTGGTGACACTGGACTTGAGCCAGGCATTTGTAGAGTACACTTCCAGTGAGAAACTTAAGGACTCAGGTTTCTTCCATTTTGGGGAGCTTCTAGGTTCAATATGTATGTTATATGGAATGGCACTGGAAATTCAGATCCCATGCCTCTGAACTGGATGTGATACTCACCCCTCCTGCCTTTGACCAGAATATTGACTATTCCATTGTCTAGAAATCAATCCTCTGACCCCATCCTTGCTGCAAGGCTGCCAGATAAAAGTAGATCTCATTTTAACACCATTTCTTGATCACCATCCAACCTTCTCTTCATGCTTACTTAAAATGCTGCTATGTGGGTTAAAGATGCAAATCAATGCAAGAGTTCCATTTAGCTTAAAATGTATAGTTAAATGGGAGGAATTGTTTTCTTCAAAGAAACTTTGTTGCCCACTATCATTGACTCCTCATAATTCATGTTAACACTTAATTTACTGGACTTAGTTCCTATTAACCCCATCCTTTCTTATGGTACTGTGAATCAAAACCAGAGCCTTGCATAAGCTAGGCAAGAACTTGCCCAATGAGTTATATCCCAAGCCTCTTTTCACATTTTATTTTGAGACAGAGTCTCATTAATTTGCCCCAGGTTAGTCATGAACTCACTCTAGTTCAGGCAGACCTCGAACATGCAATTTCTCTACCATAGCCTCTTGAGTACCTGTAACAGGCCTGTATTGCCAGTCGCAGTATTACTTGGTCTTAACAATGCTCTTATGTCTCTCCAACTCATATCTCTGTCTTAAAATCAGTTTTTCGACCTTATCTAAAAGCTTGGTATAATAATACATGTTCACTTTAATTTAATTTCTACTTTATCATAGTTTATGTTTAAACTATAAATCAGATTTATAATTGACCCCCAGTTTCATATTGATTGCATATCTGTATTGAAGATACAGTCAAATTGCCTTCAACGCTCTTTCTAAAGTTCTTAATGGGCAGCATTCTCTGTGTTAAACAAATGTACCATAGGATTTTTTATTCAATCATCTTCAACTTAATCCTTTGTTAACTATTCTTAACAAATACATGGTTGGCCCTTAGTACCCATCAAAGACTCAACTCAGGATTTTCCATGATACCAAATCCTTGGATGGCAAAGTCCTTTATATAAAGTGACATAGTATTTGCAAAGAAGCTGCATATACCCTCTTAATGGTTTAAATCAGTTATAAGTCTCTTTTAACACCCAATAAAACATAAATGCTGTGCAAATACTCAGCATATTGTTTGTGGAATAATGACAGAAAGAAAAAGTTCATACATATTTTGAAGCAAGTATGTGTTGCTATGTTGTATGTATGTGTGCACATGTGGAGGCCAGCTATTGATGTCAGGCATCTCCTTCTTTTGCCTTCTGCCTTTTCTTGGAGACAGTCTTTCACTGAGCCTGGAGCTCGCTGTTTGGATAGACAGGCTGGGCTATGAGCCCCAGGGATTCTCCTGTTTCCATCTCTCATCATTGGGATTACAGGTGTGTGGTAACATGCACAGTGTTTTCTGTGGGTGCGGGGATTCAAACTCAGGTCTTCATGCTTGTTCATTAAACATTTTACCCATGGAACCATCTCCTCAGTCCTGAGATATATGTCATTTAAAAGTAGCTTTGGTTCACAATTGGTTGAATCTTCAGGTGTAGAAAATATGGATATAGAGGGTTAGTATATTATTCTGTTTGCTTACTGAAAAACAAACATAAAGAAGGTAAATATGTGTATTTTTCTTTGCTATCTTGCTAATGTAAAAAATCACCACAAGTGTAATGTATATGTTCTGTGATAGAGGCTCTTGGTGGTAGTGAGAGGTCTGCTTCCAAGTGAATTTAGGTGGACAGCAAGACTGAGTTTCTTATGGCTGTACAAATGTGCTTCCTGTTTCCTTGTTGGCAATTGGCTGAAGGTCTTTCTCAGCTTTGAAAGGCTGCCAACATTCTTTGGCTCATGACCTTGCCATCTTCAAAGGTAGCCATAGTGTGTCAAAGCATTCTCATCCATTCAATGTGTCCAATGCCTGCCTTTTAAAAGGTCAAACTAGATACTCTCCATATTTTGAAACTTTAATTACCTCAGTGAAATCCCTTAATGGCAGCAGTTTGATTAACACTTTCTTGCTTTATTAAGGATGGGATGGGAAGCTTTGGAGGCTACCCTAAGAATTCTGCAGCTACAGTAACTAAGTTAATTGAATGCATGCAGCTATAGAGGATTAAGTTACAGATTCAACTGGCACAAAAATCTATCCTTTCCGTCTAGCAGGTTATCATCTACTAAAATGAATGATGGAACTTACCTAAAGAGAACATCCTAGAGCTGCGGTTCTCCACCTGTGGGTTTCAAACCTTTTTGGGGGGTCATACATTAAATATCTTGCATATTAGAAATTTACATTATAATTTACAAGAGTAGCAAAAAATACAGTTATGAAATAGCAACAAAATAATTTTATGGTTGGGGTCACCACAACATGAGGAATTGCGCTGAAGGGTCATGGCATTTAGAAAGTCGAGAACCACTATCCTGGAAGGAAAGGCCAACCCCAGTTCCTGATCTAGAAGCATGCATTAGCCCATTTGTAGTATTACAGGAAGATGCCACACACTAAACAATTCATAAACAGAAATACGTATTTCTCAAATCTTAGAAATCAGATGGGTAAAGTTCCAGCTTGGAAGTGCCAGCAGGGCTAATATCACCTAAGGATCTGTCTCTGTTCCATCCTTACATAGTAGGAGGGGCTAAAGGGATATCAGGGCCCTAGAATTTCCTTCCAACCCTTTTCCAAGGCAGGTGTTCATGACTCTTCTTATGATGTCACACTTCCCCGAAAGGCTCCACCTCAGAGTTGTAACATAAACCCTGAAGGCAACACATACATTGAAATTATAGTAAGACATATAATTTAAGTAACTGTTGTATTTAAAATTATAGACTTAATATTTAAAAATGCCACCACCAGAGAGATTTATGAGTGTGGTTTGTTAAGACAAACTCTGATTTATCAAACATCAGTTTCTGTACTGTGTAAGAATTGTATTGGGAGAGCAAAATGATGACACTTACATAATCATTATAATTTCTGATCACTATTAACACATACTATTTCTCTTTTCAGCCCACTCATAGATCCAGGCATCCATCCATCCATCTCTCTATGGATATCTTGCTATCTATTTATCTATCAATGAATTGATTTATCAATTGATACACACACACATATACACAACTTGTGGCAACTTTCCTGATTCAGCCTCCCAAGTACTGAAACTCCAAGTAGTTGCATGGCTGGAAGTGTTCAGTATTTGCTAAAAGGTCCCATTGCTATCATTAGCATCGTTATCATCAATTGTCATTATCTCCAACCACCAGCTCAGACACCTTTTACCTACTAACATAAAATCAAATATTTTAAAATTTTATATTCTCAGCCTAAAGATAAATCATGTTAATTCATCAGGTGAGCAGACATAATTTTTACTCTGATATCATTTTAACTTGTATCAGAGTCTAAAATCTCAGCTATAAATTAATAAACATTTTACTTTTTGATGTTTGAGAGACCCAGAAATAAATGCAGAGGGTGCATTTTCTTTGCTCCTCCTGTAATATGAAGGCTTTCAATTCACTCAATAAGTAGGTGTGTCTAGTTTTTGTTTGTTACTCATAACACTCAGTGTCACCTCCAGGGCCTTGTTCTACGGTTTTTCATTTCCCTCTGCATCAAGATCCACTATTAGAAGATCTCTAACACATGTTCCATTTTCTTCCAGACTTAAGCTTGCTGCTAACCAGAAATTTATTTTTAGGTTTTTCTTTTTCTTTTTTTGGCCTCTGCAATTTATTTAGAGCTTTTCTCTTTCTGCATTTCATCACATTCCTATGTTTCTACTAAGCCAACTTTTTAAGTGTTAGAAAAATAAATGCCATGGAAGGAAGGCTTTGTGGAAGCCAACCAAACTGCCTGCTGTATCCCCTGTGGAAGGAAGCATATGAGCCCTACGTTAGTTAAGCAGAAATTTGAATAAAGAGGTAGAGCATTCTGCATCATTGCCTTTCAACAGTGTAAACTCAAGAAAACGTGTTCCCCATACATTAATAAGGAAGGACAACATGCTTAGGAGAAGGTACCATGCTGCAGAACTGCACCCACCCCACCTTCTGTAGAAGTCAGCAATAAATTCTCAGTTTACATTAAAGTTGGAAGTTTCATTCCTGTTTTTGAAATCATTGTACATGGATCATATGTTTTATCAAACCATAGACTAGGGAGAGGAGTATATATTTGGCATATATTCACTGTACATCATGGGTATAATGAAGAAATTTTCACACATGTACTTGACTTTGATCATGTCCAACAAAACTTTGTGACATTAAAGCCTATATTAGTTACTGTATGTGATGCTGTGACTAAATCCCAGGTATTGGCAACTTATTTTTGGCTCATGGTTTGAGAATACAGTTCATAATACAGAGGCTGTAGAAATTAAGGCAGCCTGGTCACATTGTATTTACAGTTAGAAGGAGAGAGAGAGAGAGAGAGAGAGAGAGAGA
>LOJH01038884.1:0-13148 GCA_001685095.1 Ellobius talpinus | reverse complement strand
CTCTCTCTCTCTCTCTCTCTCTCTCTCTCTCTCTCTCTCGTTTATCAAGACAGGGTTTCTCTATAGCTTTGGAACCTGTCTTGGATCTAGCACTTGTAGATCAAACTGGAGTAGAACTTAAAGAGATCTGCTTACCTCTGCGTACTGAGTGCTGGAATTAAAGGAGTGTGCCAACATCAACTGGCTACAACATTCCTCTTGGTCTTCTGAATTTCCTTCCCCTTTCCATGATTCTTCCTAAGCATTGAAGGAGGTAATGTGATACATATGATCCACTGGGGAATGAGCTCTCCCCAGGTGCTTATTCTTTACACCTTGAATTATGAGTCTTCATGTGTACCATAAACTATTGCAGATGACTTCTCTGACAAATGTTGAGAACCACACTATTCCACTGGGGAAGGGATAAGCAAAGGCGGTTTCATATCATATCAAATTACCAAAAGGTACAGTATATTTTATTTTGGGAGCTATATTATAAGTTTTTAGCCAAGTGCTTTAAACCTGGCTTATACCCTGTGATGTAAATTCTCAATTAACACAGAGAAAGTTGAAACATACCCTTCAAGCAAAAAAATGACTAAGAGTTTGATTGTGAAAATGATATTATGTGAAAGATAATATATTACACATTATGAGCATTTATTATAAAAGATTAAAAATAAGTGTTTTCAAATAGTAATGCAGAAATACCATTTATTTTGCCAGATATTATGGAACGTTTGTATAAAAATTTAAATCAGCTGTGACTGCATATCCAAATGCACAAGATGAAGCCAGCCTAAATCCCAGCATAAATGTGGGTGGGCTAATGAAGTACCACCCTCAAATGAGGAGCTATTGACCACCAGCAGCTTGTGGGAAAGGAGATTATACTTCCTTCAGGGATGCAGCTGCTAACAGTTTATTTGTACTTCAATAGATGGTTATACACCCTTGCACATGCAGACAGCACCTACAAGATTCAGGAGATTTATGGTTTATGACTCACATGGGGCATATGAATCTGGGAAAGAAACATATTAAAGAATTAGGGGAGGAATTGGAGGAGCAGGAAGGAGTAGGTTTGATTAAAGAACATTATATGCAGATATGAAATAGTCTTACAGTAATGAAAAGCAATCTGATTCTGAAGAAGCTGTACTTACGAAGAGCATTTGGAAATGATAAATGATGAGATTTTTAAATATACAGCAGCTGGTGTATCTGAGAACACTTTTTATAAAGGGAGCTGGTGAATGAGGAGAGATTATATTGAGATGTGACCAGAAAAGGTCTTCACAGTATAAAAATGTAGGAAGTTATGACATGATCAATGAAGTAACAGCCAACCTCAGCTTTAATGTATCTATTTGGGTTAAGTGAGAAAGTGCTTCTTTTTTGCCTCTTGTATAGATCATCTATTTTGATCTATAGAAAGATTAGACTCATGCTGCTTTAGTCATAGTGGTCTAACATAAGGGAATAGACACAGCAGTGCCCGAGATTGAATAAAATTATATATGGTCCCATGGTTATATTATAAGATGATCATAATACAATTGACCAAATTATTGCAGTAAAAGTGTTGGGCTGCCTTGAATATTCTAGTCTTCTGACTAATGGAGTCTATAAGTTCTGATCTTCTCCTATACCCACGTGGAGTTTCTTCAGTTTGTCACTTCTCTAGCTTCACTTTGTTACCATGACAGCACTCTAACCCAAAGCAGCTTCTGGAAAAAGCAGTATATCTATCTTACAGCTCTCAGGGTATATTTCATCAAGAGGGAAATTATGTGAGAAAATTAAGACAAGAATTTGAAGAAAGGACTTCTTGCTATTCCAGGCAGCATCACTTCTAACTGCGGAATTATTAGGAACACAGCAGGAACCATAAAGTATGCTGCTTTCTGTCTTACAGACTCTGGCTGGAGTATTTCTCTTATACAACCCAAGACTACCTGTCTACGGATGTACTCAACCATAGGCTAGAACCTCACATATCAAGTAATAGGACAATTTCTCACAGACATTCCAACATGCTAATACTATCTAGACAATTTTGCAATCAAAACTTTTCTCACATACCTCTAAGCCACCTCGCCTTGTCAAAGCTAATTTGGACATATACTGTATGAAATTTATTATCTTGATCAAAAATCCTTATATATGTTCTTTGCTTCCTTTCTTTCTTCTCTCTCTCTCATGGGGGAATTTTGATTTGAAGTCAGTTGTTCATGCTTACTCTAGAGCTATAGTTGAACACTCTAGGAAGCTATTACAGAGTCTGATTTATTCCATCCTTGGAATTTTATGATAAATTGAACAATGTACTTTTCCCTTTGCCCTGATGTTGGAATTCCCTTTTCAATTTTACCTGCTGCCCATCTGACTAGCTATTCCTGACAGCCTGTGAAGATGGTTGTATATAACACAAAAGAAGGAGAAAACTAGTAATGCTAACTATTTCATAATGAGAAATGCAGCTGTCAAGTATTTCTGAATCTTTTACTCAGAGACACTGCTGTATGAGAAGTTAAAAACAGTATGAGGGTGAGCTTATTATTCTAAGAAGAAAAATTCCAAATCTAACAAGCATATATTCGAGACAGCCCAGCTCTCCTTCTGGACATTACTTGGAAATTAAAATTAGCACTAAATATTAGTGGTGATAATTTCACAATTAAAAACAATATAGTTTGACTTTTATGTGTCATTTCTTAAGAGTAGCGTGGGATTGAAAGCACAATGATCTACCTCAAGTCTAGTTACAACTTTTACTTTAGATTCATGCGCTTGCTTCTCTGAATCATTATGTATGTACATCATCATCCTATATCTATATAGAAAGAAATGAGGTTGCATGAGGTAGGCATTGAGTTTTTGAGTGGATAAAGGTAAAATTATTAGGTCAGAATTGCAACACAGGAAAATGAAGAGAGTAGAGAGATGGCATATATAACATTCTTCAAAAAGGATCACTGATTGGTAGATCATGAATTCAGGTGGAGATTGAGAAACACTATGTCAATCTGTAAAATAGTGGATTATGCTTTTTGAATCTGTCCCCTGAAAACAGGTTTTGGAAACTTATTTTTCAAATATGAAAGTATTTGAAACACTTTGGGTGTTTAAAGTGACTTAAATATGACAATGCTGATTAAAAGCTGTGTGGCCAGTTGCTGCAGCCCATCTTTTTTGTTTTATCCAGATTCATGGAGCCAGTATTTCAGGCACAGAGGGAGTAGGTCTATGAAATTCTCAAAATAGTTGGATTTAGTTAGATAATACACACAGCCTGGGTTAGTTTGCAAACAGATGGAACCATTAATCCAAAGACTTTGTTGTAATGTCACTGAAGGACAGAGATGAAAAATCACATGACAGGGTTGTGAGAATAGAGAATATGGGAGTTATTGTTTATATACACATTTGTCTATAGTACTCTAATATTTGTATCATAAATATAGTAATAGTTATGAAGCATACTGTCTCAGTTTCTTTTGGAAATACCTCCTGATACATGTCTGTGATTTATATATGGAAAAGAGACAGTAGAAGCTGCATCCATTGATCCATTCCAGCACTGAAATATCAGAGATATTTTTGACTTTCCCTTCTAACTTTATACTTATTAAATGTCATAAATTAACACATAATCTCAGGTAAGCAGCATGATCACTTACTTCTGATTTCTTCACTTAAAACGTGAAAATGATTCATTTAAGAAACAAGTTCTGACTCCATAAGAGAGTTATGAACCAGTGAATCATATGAGTAAAGTGAATCCTTTACTTATTTCCTTTATGTTTAGTTTAGCAAGGATACTACCTTTCACAGCAAAATCTGGAGAAAATTTTGGACCTTACTTTAGAAATATTTTATTTCATCAAAGACTATCCTTTACTGCAGACATTCATCAGATTCGATACACATGCAGTACAGTCATCAAACTTTCTGTAGATAATAATATCAGAATGCTTGGAGTAAATAAGAAAATGGTACCACTGTATATAGTATTTTGGTCAATGCAGTTTCACGTTATTACTAACTCATTGCAAAATTTCTATTGATAAACTAAGATGGAGGCTTAGGGAAAACATTTATGTTATTGTTGCTAGCTTTCATTAGTACTAAAGAGAGCCACTGTGCTCCAGGGTAAGGACAAGAACAACCATGTGTGTCCTTGAGCCGCTTGTGAGAGACAGATGAGCCTAATCCCATAATCCATACTTTAATTCTCAATAGGAGATGATGTGTCTCTCCTCACATTCACTCGTCCTGTCGATAACTGCAGCTTGGAAAGCAGCTGCTTAGAATACGGTCCTTTCTTAAGTTTCTAATGACTGAAATGGATTGGAGCCAACAAGGCTAATCTGATTTGTAAAAATAATTGAGGTCAGTATGTTCAGAGTAAAGAGTAGGAGACTCTATTAACAACAAATGAAATTATAATATTCTCCATCTGAATGACAAGCTCAGAAAAAGTCAGCAAAACTCAAATAAAAATCAGACTGCATAATTTTAAGAACTAAAAGAGGAAATGCTTGCATTATAATGTCTACCTGACATTTCATGGTAGGCTTAGCAGAAGGAAAAGCATCATTATACCATAAAATAACCTATCATACCACAATTACTTCTCAATGAACATAATTAAAATCTTAATAGTCTAATTGCATATGACTATGATACATACAAAATAAATAACCATGTTCCTCAGCCAAATAACACCCAGGTGTCCTTGGACAACATTTAAACTGCCATGAACACTGTGAGTAAGTAAAGTGACAGCAGTTGAAATACAATGTATCTCAGAAAAGGAACACATAATTATAAAACAATCCCCAATATAGTTAATAAAATCCAGGTTTCTGCTTTTAAACACTTGTCATCAAATCAGTAAGAGCACAAGACTACTTATTCATTTCTCTATTCAACATATTTTATTGGATATTTCACTGTGTTGATCATGAATGATGGCATGATATAGGCAAAGATGTCTTTAGTGATAAATATGAATAAATGGACATGATGCTACAAAAATACTAATTGTTTTTATAGTATGATTAACAAGTCAGTATACATTTTTAAAGTTTCTTGCTTAGTTTTCATGTATTCACATCTGTTGAAATGTCACACTGTAAGAACTGTGACTTCCAAGACTTTCTTTCAGAACACTGAAACTTCTCCCATACTTCCCTCTATCCCTCTTCCATAGCACATATTACCTGGTGTACATAGGTTTGCTTTGCCTAACTTTACATCAGTGTAATTAAAGCAAACTTGAGTCTGATTTTCTTCATATAACCTCATTATTTTTAATTACTACTGAAAAGTGTTCCACTGTAATGCAGACATCAGAATTTGTTCTTTTGTTCAACTCTTGATGGTTATTTGGATAGTTTATATTTACAGAGCTATAAAAATGAAATGGATACCTTGTATGTAAATGTAGTTTCATTCTTTTAAACAAAGGTTTGGGAATAGAATGACTAGATAACATTTTGTCTTACATTGTATAAGCAAAGCTAGTGCTAACTGAAGAGACTGGGTCATTTAGATTTGTATTAGGAATTCATTGCACGCCCAATTTCCCCCTCTCTTCTCAATATCTCATGTATTCAAAATTTTAAGTATTTCAAATTTCTAAATTGTAATGATTTAATTTATATTTCCCTACTGCCATTGTTTACTTTACTGGATGGATGATTATTTAGCATTTGAATGCCACCTTTTCTGAAGAATTTATTCAAAATATGCTCGGAGTGTTAACATTAGAGGTCTAGTTTTCTCATAAAGTTTCAAGAATATATCAGATTCTCAAGATATGGCCCTTTGTGGAATGTTTCCTGAAAATGTTTTCTGCTGCTCCTGACTTATTTTTCTACCTTTTAATAGTGTCATTTGAAGAAGGATTGCTTTATATATCATGAAGTAAAATTTTATTTTTTTTAAAAGAATAACTTTTTGATACATTCATAGAAATCTTTGATACAAGGTCAGGATTTTATTTTCACTGGAAGTTAGATACTTTTAAGTTAGCATTTACTTATGATTTAGTAAGATAAACTTCCACTTGATAAAGCAATATATTGAATTTCATGTGGTGCTACTTTGGCATCACCTTGACTTTTAAAGAACAAGCTTTCAGTTTTTCCTGCATATTTAATAACACATTTACAGTTTGTTCACTAAAATACTTTTGTCTATCTATATGTGTGAATGTGCCCACCTCCTACACATACAGATTGACAGAAAGATAGATGTGCCACTTTATAAGCTGTTACAATAATGTTTGATCTTAGTTCCAAAAGCCCATTGTATTGGATTATTGTAACATTAGAATGAGTCTTTAGGCAATATCAGTCTTCCACATGTTCTTGTTTTCTAAATGCATACTTTGTATCTCCATACGTCCTTTCCCATCAGTTCAATTTGTAAACAAGACATGTGGATCTTATTCAAAGCTACATTGACTCTCTAGCTTAATAAAGGAAAAGTTATTATTACTGTTGAGTCTTTGAAACAAGGTTCAATTCATATGTCTCCATTACTTTGTCTGCCTTAATTGTTCTCAGCAATGTTTTACAGTTTTCCACTTATAGGACTTCAGCATATTTATCAGACTTCCTCTTAAGGCACATCCATTTGGTATTATTATAAATTATACATTGTAGGGAATAGAAATATAATTGCATTAGTGTATTGATCTATTTCCTGTGAGTCACTGAACTAACTTATTAATTCTAGTAAATGTCTAGGTTGATTAGATTGGATGTATCTATTAGTTTTCCTCTTCTTAAATGAGAACATATTGTTTTTTCACAAATACAAAAAATGCATCTTTAATTCACCTTAATACTTCACTCTTCAGACCAGCAAGAAAACCCAGCAGATCAAGACACTTTGCCCCAAGGCCGAGGACCTGAGTTTGATATCCAGGGCCTATATGGTGGAAGGAATGAACAGATTTCCATAGTTTTGCTTAGAAAACCACATACATGTAGAGGTATGCATGGCTTTCATGGAAACTTGCACACACAGACACACACACACACACATAATAAATACATGTAAACAACAAGAAAATCAGCCAACCAACTAATTACCTTTGAAAACTCCACCAAAAAGTAACCAGAGGTGAAAGAGAAAATCCTGGCTTCTTAGTTTTATCGAAAAAGTGTTGCATACATTTGACACCAAATATGTAAACCGTGAAAGACTTATGAGATGAAAGAAAATGTGAATGAGTTTTGAAGTTTCTGAGACTTTCTGAAAAGACCAATAGTTATTGGTCTTTATAATTTCTTCTATTTTCTATTTTCTCATTTATTGCTCGCTAGCATGACAAATCAGCTGATATAAAATAGGATACAAGAGAGATTGAGATAAATCCAAATGAAATAGGTCTTTTATGGTAATAAAAATTATTTGTCTTCCTTTGCATTCTTTTTGAGTATTTCTTTCCTGTGATGTTATCTTTAATTGTCAAGATGGCACTACGTTGTAACCGTTAGCCAGAGAGTCTCAATGACTCCTTTGGGTAGGCATGTCTTGGAGAGATTGCCTTATATTAATAAAGGTGGCAAGACCCAAGACCCAATCCACACTGGGTAGACCCATTGTCTACTTGTGGGGTTCTGAAATATATAAAAATGGAATGAACACACTTAACATAATAAATAGTAAGCATTGCAACTTTTTAAATTTCCTTTTGCTTTTAACTGTGAATGTGATGTGACTAACTGTTTGAAGTGATTGCATTGGCTTCACTACAGTGATGTACTCTAACATGGATAATAAACTAACAAACTCCTCTGACACACCAATTTCTTTTTATCAGTTCTTTCTTTTTATCAAAGTATCAGAAATGAACCTAGGGCATTGCCATTATACAGATTAGACTATCACAATTACAAAGGTTAATTAATTTACCAGAAACTACACAGATCATAAATAGAGATAAACTGTCATTTTAATCTAAAAATAATCTTATTAGAGAGTATGCATTTTAATCATTACCTTTTCTCCCACAAAAGACAGGTGACAATAACACAAGGGGACTATAAGGATCTTTATGAGGAAAAGAGCTATTGAAGCATCTGATAACATGATGCCTCTGAAAGAATAATTAAGCAGAATAGTATTTCATTTGAGCAAAGATGAATTAGAGGTAAAGAAATGAGCTAAAGTCTAATTAAGGTCACTAGTGAGCAATGCAAGGTCAAAACCACAAAATGAACCATCAATTGAATGAGAAATTCACATATAAATGTTATAATAAAGTAGTTTCAGTTTTTCATTTGTAAAGTTTCATGTGGTTGCAAAACTTGAGTGGTTTATCCTACCCTTCAGTACATAAAATAAACTCCCTATTGAATATAAAGTAGAAAAGTAAAGCTGGTATTCATCATTTATTATATTATTTTAAACAGAATTGATCTTTACCATCATGGACATTTGCTTTTTCTATGCAACAGCAATCTCTTCATTCCACTATAATGATCTATTGTATGCTTGAATGATTTAATAATATAAAAAACATTTATGCTTAGAGATAGTAATTGGACTACTACATTGATCTGCATAATCAGAGCCAGCTGTCACACAGAGTTTATATTAGAAAAGTCTTGCTCTTAAAATTGTGATTGCAGGGCTAGTGTGTGAAGTTCATAATACTTTTGTCTATGGGCCGTTATTATTACTAGAACTCTGATAGCTCTATGGAACATGACTCAAAGGGTTTGAGCATGCTCTCACAGATTCTAACACCCTCACTATCTAGAGCAGGTTGTGTCTGTCCCTCAGTTCCTGTTTAACTAATAATAATTTGTAAGAAGAAAGAAGATTAGTCTATCTTCCATGTTCTAACTATTTGTACATAAGCCTGTTTCTCATCTAGATCTCTCTTCCAATGTTGTAGTATTATTTAATTGTGAATCAAAAAACAGCATAACAGGGCAGGAGGCCAAAGAAAAGTGTGGTTTATTAGTTGCCTTCCATGTAAGAGGCTGCATTTTAATTTTGCGTATACCCATCGCATTATGCAGAGGAGTCAGTTTTTAAGGTCAAAGTCATATGTAGAGATGAAAAGAAGGTTATGGTTAAATGGAAAGACAAAGAATCAAAATACATATTTCTATAGTGAAAACTAATAACAAAACCCTAATACAAGATGAAGGATAAATATGTTAGTTAAATTTTTAAATTAAAATGCTATATTATGTCCTAAATGAGTTTTTATTCTCAAAATGTTATTTAAAGAGAAACAGAGATTAGCTATAGAAAGCATAGCATGAATAGAGAAGTGAGACAGAAAGCTGATTAAATGTGGGTAAAGATGCAGATTGAAGAGATGGGAAGGGAAAAAATCTAGTAAATCATATTTTTCAAAAATGACATGTCTTTCATTTAACAAAAATATTTATTCATACAAATCTAAAATTTAAGCAGAAATTAAAGACTTCTTAAAAATGGAAAACATTGAGAAATCCTAGGACAGATAATAGGTCAATATTCAAGTATATCAGAAAATCTGTAACACAACAGCAAAGCAACAATGCTAGTAATAAAGATACTAATAACAGCACAGCTGATGTTCGAAGGGTTCCAATGAATATTTCTTCCACAGAAGATACATAAATATACTACAAGTTTACAGAGGGTTCCTAAATGACTAGTTAAAAAAGGAACACAGAGTCACCTTGATGCATCAGAATTTTGAGTTGCTTTGATTAAAAACTTAGTGGTGAGATGCATTGGTATAGTAAATAATAAATTGGAATCATGGACACCATTGGTGAGAATGCCCAAAGGGAGACATGTGGCAATATATTTGTCATAGTCAAGTTTCTCTATGAGATAGGACAGAAAGGAATAAAGGCTCTGGAGGTGTCTATATGTTCTCTCTCTCTCTCTTTCTCTCTCTCTCTCTCTCGTGTGTGTGTCTGTGAGTGTGTAAGCAAGAGTTGAAACTTAGAAGTATTATAATTAGCTTTATGTCAGCAGGGCAATCAGAAAGATTGGCAGAGAACTTCAATATGAATCTAAATGTTGGAGTATCAGCTCAGGAAGTAGTAGAAGTCCATGTTCAAAGGCCTATGAATAAGGCAGATTGATCTAATATAGAAGATTAAGAGGCAATGGGTCTTCCAGATCAAATACTTAAAGTTTTTGCTTTCTTCAATTTCTTTTTTTCCTTTTGGCCATCAGCAAGGTTGGACAAGGTCACCTTCATTGCTAAGAATGATCTTTCAGAAGTTAATCTCTTCTAGTTCAGCTGTGATCATCTATATGGATGATTTCTTAGCTTAAATTGTTACAATTAATGTTAACATTAAGCATTATAAAAATAATTTATAATCATAATGCTGAATTTATTCCCTATTTAAAGTAGAAAAATCCTGCATTATGTGACAATATTGGTCAACCTTGATAGTAGTCTGAAAAAAATTAAGCCAGTCTAGAATAATAAGTATGTATCCACTTATATTAACTAAATAAAAATAGACAGACATAACCAACAAATACATCTGTGACTATGATGGATGGACTAAGGAACAGAATAATGGACAATTAATAAATAAAAGTTAAAATTTGCAGAATATGTAATATCTGAAGACTTTTAATGTAACATTTTAGCTTGTGATAAAGATGGTTTATTGTAGAAATTGGATTGTGTTCATTAATTGAAGCAGAGACTTGTTTTAAAACTGAATATTTTATAAGAAAAATACCTTTCTAGAAATAACTACATTAGGTGCTGAGGAGATGGCTCAAAAGGGGGACCTAACTTTAGTTTCCAGAAGTCATGTAAAAGTTTGTTTTTATATAGATTCTTATTATCTCATCACTACAAAGAAAAGAAAACAGTATCCATGAGGCTTACTTATCAGCCAGTCTGATTGGATTTTGAAAGAACCTGTAATCTGCCTCGAAAAGTAGGGTGGAAAGAAGTGGAAAAATATATCTAACACCTACATTTACACATTTACACATACATGGGCACCATCACAGATCACATGACACACAGAACCACAAACACAATACATACTAAATCACACATTCCTAATTATAGGATAAAATATTAACCCAAATTGAATATCAAATATATAAGGAAGATTTTATGTAAGAGCTCAGTCAATGTGAAGTTAACTGATAGTGAAAGAGATTAGAGGATTACAAAGCGGTTAAAATTTTTGTGGCCTTGTATTTTGTCTGAAATGGTAGTAAGAAAACTTGAATTTTCTTTCTTCAGAGAGTAATGTAATATGGAAATATTTCTTTATTAGAAACAATAGTAACCAAAACTCTCAGGGGAAAAGAAAATAATTGGAAAAGGGGGAAGTCAAACATGGTGTTATCAAGACAGAAAAAAAGTAGTTTTGAAGTGACAACTAAATTCATACTGGAAAGAAAAAGTATGTTTCCTTCATAGTTTTTAATCCTGGTAACTCCTGTTGTACTCCTTTGCTTTCAGCTCTTCCTTCCTGGCTGTATCATTCATATTCCAGACCTGCTTATCCCCAACATCCATCAACTCATTGATGCACCCTTTCCCATTTGTCCACAGTTGATACTTAGTTCACCATCTTCATTTTTACCCTGCCTCTTAAGTTAATTTAGGTGACTACAAATATTTTGGTTCCCTTTCTCCCCTGTAAGCTCTCAGGCATTTGTGTTTCTCTTCACTATTTTCAGTGTAGTTAGTTCACCCCTAAGCCAGTAATTAGTAGTCTTTAAAAGAATAATCACATGCCATCTCTTCACTTTCTCCTTCCCAATTTTAGTGTCTTTTCATTCTATTTTCATTGTGTTCTTTGTACAAATTTGTACATGTGAACATATTCAATCCCTATAGTCTAAAGTTATCATTTTATCTATATTGTGTTTTAAAAGTAAGAATCAGAAACAAGACAACTGAAGTTATTCTAATAAAAACTCCAGCAATAAAAATTAGATATCCATATGTGTTTAATAAGTAATAGACATTAGAATAAAATAAATCCAATAAAAGATTGTGTCCCAGATAAAATCTCACTAAAAAGATCAAAAAATAAGACAAAAAGAAATAATTACAGTTAAAGATAGTGACTTTTCTAGAGCAGATTATCAACAATAATTAACACAGACCAGTTATAAGAAGCAGTAAGTTGGTTTTGAAAAGGAAAGGGGTGAAAAGATATTTTGACAGTTTACGATATTTAGCATTAGTAGAGAAAAGTACATAAAATTCAAAAGTCTTTATAAATGTTGCAAATTCGTATTATCATATTTAAGTTATTGTCTATTAAAATGTTAAGTATTCCTCACAAGACATCATCACTTATTCTGGGGGAATAATAATGTTATCTTAATAGTATATAGCATTATTTATATCTAGAGATGAGGAATTATGGCCTTTCACTAATCTGGAAATTAAACATGACAGAAGGATAGGTATCAAGATAACAAAGGGTAGACTTGTGATGGATAACCTTTATTGTCAAGTTGAATGTTTCTGGAATTAGCTAAAACATGCTTCTGTATATATCTGTTAGAGTTTGTTCTGAAATGAGTATCTTAGAGAAAAGACTTCCCAAAGAGTGGCAGCACCTTCCAGGAGTGGTCACGATATAAAAAGGTCTGAGGAACAAGTAGGTCTATATATTCTTTCATGCATTAATTTTTATTGGTGAATGCATCTCCTCTGCCACCAGCAATTGTTCAATGAGAATCCAGACTTTTTGGGCAGTTGACATGGACTGAAGTCCAAAACCTTTCCACGAATCCTGTAGGTCTTCTAAGGGAGATGTTGATGACTTAAGCTTTGAACCTCATGAATTGAGCAGCTACCAAGTTTCCAACATTTTCAGTAGTCAGAAAGACCCTTTTCAATATATTTTAGTTCTTTAATTAACAATTTTAATTGTTCCTCTGGAAAAATATAATGTAGTTTGTGATTCTAAGAGTAGCACTAAAGAAGCTGACTAGTTCTGGTAGTATCTGGACCTGGTTCTCTAATTCAAATAATTTCAATTCTAATCATCTTTCTGGTAGTAGAGAAAATGAAAAAAATCAGTAACATAGATTACTTGAAAATTATAAAAAGTGAATTTATTTGATAGTCCTTAATTACTTGATGGAGGAGGGTCATCTGTCTATGTGTTACTTTCATTGGTTAATAA
>LOJH01038883.1:3864-19090 GCA_001685095.1 Ellobius talpinus | reverse complement strand
GGATATCCTCAGTGCAGGAGTAGGCACTGTTCCTGGGCCAAGGACCTTGCAGCCTCAGCACAGGGACAGGACTCCTGGAGGTCGAAGACCTTGCAAACAAAAGGGCCAACTTGAGGGGGAGTGGAGGGTCATGCAGAGCCAAGAAGCCCCTGCAACAGGAGCTGGAGGTGCCGTGCACTCCCCTCTGGCCGGGCGGGTGCACACTCACCCCTCTGGGTGGGTAGCCTCAGTCTAGAATGAGTTTCTTATCTAATACTAAGAGGTAGTGCAACATAGAAAGCGAAATACCACTCAGGTAAACAACTAAAAATATTCATGAAGACAAAGTTAGTGCAATTGTTGATACCTTACTGATCAACACTTTTATAAGCATTTCATATTTATAAATTCAGCTAATCCTCAAATTCATCCTTACTATAATTGAGCAGCATTTATTCCCTGACTTACCACATAACCCTCAGTTTTCCTTCTCTCTAGACTCAGTACCCTCAGTTCTGTTACTCATTTGACATGTTCTGAATTCTTCTCTTCAGTGGGTATTCTGGTTTGTTTCAGTTCCCTTTAGGGTGATGCCTAAAGTCTGTGCACCTATGTGAACTGACATTTCAGAATGAAGTCTCCTTTCTGACATTCCATGCAATATAATTCTATTAGTGAAGCTTAAACCCACATCAGATTAGGTGTTAAAGTGGTACTGAGATTAAAATCCCTAAACCCTTAAACCATCTCTCAGATCAGTTATTTCTCTCCTTTATGCTTATGCCAATATTTTGGAATTTTGATATTTTAATCCCTATTAAAATTATGTTAAATGTCAGGTCTTTTAGGATCCTTCATTTGTTGTCCAGTGTTTTTGCTGCCCCTCCTGGTCATTTCGTGATTACTACAAAGGACACGGGCAGAGCCAGAGTATGGTCATATTGATTCTACAGTCCTCCACTAGAATCATTCCCCCAGTCCCTGTTTTTTTAGTAGTATGCCCTGTGCATTTGCTCATTTGCCTACCTGGACTAAATTATAGGTTTAGATTTGTTTTAAAAAATCTTGTGAGGCATTATAAAATTCTTTACTAGTCTCGAAAGATACAAATACACTTTTTTGATAGAAAGCCCTAAGCTTGCCATGAGAAGAAATGAAGTCTCTGATGTGCCTTTTTATTGTTAGCCCCTTTAGACTGACTTAATCCATGTAAGGCAATCATAAATCATATCCGTGCTAATTTTAGAGTATTATCTGGAGTTAAGATGAATCTTCTTAGACTGTTTATAAAATTTAGTCTCACTTTTGAGATTAGTGTCCAGTCCTGTATCTCTGGAATCTCATTTGTAGGTCTTTGTAACTATCTTGGAATGTAATTGTTTAGTCTGGGAGAAATGCGTTCTTATAAAGTATCTAGCTCTTGCTTTTCAACCTTTCTATTTTCCATTGACATTGTTCATTGTTCACTGTTCAGCCTGACTATGATTTTCTGTGTTAAATTAGATAAATGAGAGTGGGGGTTACAAATCTGCACATATATACTTAAGTTAACCTCGTGTAAAGGAATAGACTTTTAGAGAAATTTAATTTTAACCTAGACTGAAGGGGATGAAAAAGGAAAGGTTATAGACAATGCTTAACAGTTACTAAGAAAACAATTGGGAGATAGTACGTTTTATAGAGAGCTATAACATTAATACTCATATGAGCATTATTGGAATGAAAGACTATTATGGGAAAGAATATGAATTAGTAAGCATGGAAGTCATAGGAAGAGGCAATTTAACCAAGTGAACCGTATGTACAATATGGAACCATATGTGCTATATGTCCTTTATATGGAACTTTATGCTTTACAAAGTCAGTTGGTATTATTGGTGCTATTGTTGAAAAAAGAGAGTTTCAAAACTAATTTGGCTGTAAGCAATTTTTTTCTCCATATATTTGTATTTTATTGTAGTGCTTGCTGAGTCTTTAATGAAAATAATCAATGAAACATTTAGTTTATATCTAAAAGTCCATATGGTTTGGCCTTATAGAACAATTTGGGTCTCCACTTCCTAATCTCTATAACAAAGGAGTTGCATTAGATGATAGTTAAATTCCTTTATCTCTAAAAGCCTCTGTTTTAGTGTTCACTGTTTAAAACCCAGCAAAGTAGTGAATAAATAAGTCTGACTTGTGCACTTTGGGACACAGGCTCACATTGGCATGGCATTTTGAAATAACTGTCTGTGTCTTTTACTTTCTGTAGATGGACCACACAGCCCCGACCTACATGCTTGCTAACCTAACCCACTTGCATTCAGAACAACTTCTGCAGGGCTTGAATCTCCTTCGTCAGCATCACGAACTCTGTGACATCATTCTTCGAGTAGGTGATGTTAAAATTCATGCTCATAAAGTGGTTCTTGCCAGCATCAGCCCATACTTCAAGGCTATGTTCACCGGAAACCTTTCTGAGAAGGAGAACAGTGAGGTTGAGTTCCAGTGCATTGATGAAGCTGCGCTGCAGGCCATCGTGGAGTACGCCTACACGGGGACAGTTTTCATTTCTCAGGATACGGTTGAATCTCTCCTGCCAGCAGCAAACCTACTCCAGATAAAACTTGTCCTGAAGGAATGTTGTGCATTTCTTGAAAGCCAGCTTGACCCTGGTAACTGTATTGGAATTTCCCGTTTTGCAGAGACGTATGGTTGTCATGACCTTTATTTGGCGGCTACTAAATACATATGCCAGAATTTTGAATCTGTTTGCCAGACAGAAGAGTTTTTTGAGCTTACGCATGCTGATTTGGATGAAATTGTCTCCAATGACTGCTTGAATGTAGCTACCGAAGAGACAGTTTTTTATGCCTTAGAGTCTTGGATCAAGTATGATGTGCAAGAACGCCAGAAATACTTAGCACGGCTGCTGAACAGTGTACGATTGCCATTGCTGAGCGTTAAGTTCCTCACTAGGCTCTATGAAGCAAATCACCTTATCCGTGATGATCGTACGTGTAAACATCTCTTGAATGAAGCCCTAAAGTACCACTTCATGCCTGAACATAGACTCTCGCATCAGACAGTCTTGATGACGCGACCTCGCTGTGCTCCCAAAGTATTATGTGCAGTAGGAGGAAAATCTGGACTCTTTGCCTGTTTGGATAGGTAAATAAATGGGTTTTTTAAAGGAGTAATACTATCACATATTGTGCTTTTTAAATGTGCTAATTTTCTTTATTTAAGAAATATTTTTATTTTCCTTTCGTTTGCTCTTTTGATGTTCTTTCTCTCCTTTTTATTTCCTAAATTATTTATGAGAATATTTTAATCATATTTCCATACATTCTCTATTATACTCAATTATTAGTCCTTCCTTATTTTTCTAATATTTTACAGCAGGGATTGTCAGTCTGTTCTGTAAAGAGCCCAATAGAATATATTTCAGACTGGTGGGCCTTCTTGTCTTTGTTGCATCTACTTAATTCCACCTTTGTGAGATGAGAGCAACCATAGACAATATATAAATGATTAAGCATGGATGTGTTCCAATAAAACTTTATTTGAGAAAATAGATGGACTGAATTTTAGGCAATGACTATGGCTTGTCAACCCTTGATTTAGTTCTGTATGCAAGTCACCCTTTGACACAACATAGCTGGAAGTTCTTTGTCTTTCCTTTCACTTCATGAAGGTCACTTCATGAAAATGTTGATGTTTGATATATTCTTTCAATACTGTGGATTTCTTTCTGGCCATTTCCAAAACTCTGGTTAACTATTTTCTTTCTCCAATTGTAGGAAACTTGTTATATCATCAATGACAATTCATTTATTCTAATTTTAAATAAGTTTCACTATGCATTTCCTTTCTAGCTAAAAGTACTGTTATTAAGGTTGGTCTACAAGTAGAGTATTGCCTGCGGTATTCACACATGTTAATTGTTTGACTGAGGCTTAAAAGAAAGGACTATTGGCATGAACTAAGTAACTGATATGACAAAATTTCTAATATGAATATATATTGATAAAAATCCTTGTGTAATTTCCTTTTGGTTTCTCAAATATTAAAAACAATGAACTTGTCATTGAAAATTAGGAAAATATTCTTATATTTGATAGAGGAGGGTCATCTGTCTATGTGTTACTTTCATTGGTTAATAAAGAANCAAAAAGAGGCTAGATATAATGGGCCAGGCAGTGTTGAAATGAATACAATTTGTATGTTGTTATTTCGGGATATAAGCTAGCCCTGCGGGAGCCGGGCAGGACGAAAAACAGGCCCGTTCCCCTATCGCTACATATATCTACATCTAATAATCTTTTTCTCATTGTGTCTATCATAGTAAATTTTAAAGTATCATTTTTACAAAGATGTTTATTGAAGCATTATTAATAACTATGGAAAAATTAGAATCAACCTGATGATTATTCAGTTTAATTCTACACCAAACAGTGCTAGATAAAGGGCCTTCAATAAATCCATAATTTAATGAAGAATGAAATATTTTATATAGCATGCTAATGCAATTAGTAAGATAATTCTGTGCAATTAGTAAGGAGGAGTATTTATTCCATTTGGACAACTTAGGGGAGATTTTGTATGGAAGTTAGTGTCTAAGGTAAGTGTTGAAATGAAAATAAGAGTCAAGCAAAGAAGGGGAAGATAAGGAAATATGCAGAGACGAAGGCATGGTACAGTATAGGTCATACAAATAAAAGCTGTTTGATAGCGAAAAATCAAAAGTTCTGACTGACTAGTGAGTGGTTGTCAGCCTAAGCCATTTCTGATATTACCGTATGCCAATGAGATGTTTATATATGTTACAAAAGAGTTTTAAAGGGGATAGTGTAATGATCAGACTTACATATCAGATCATTCTGGCTGCATTTTAGAGAAACTCAGAAGAACCAGGATTAACCTCGGAGTGGGTAGATAAGAAGCTGTTGTAGAAGTACAGGCAAGGGGAGCCAGATGTAAGTTCTAGTAGCTTGAAGTATTGGCTGCTCTTGCAGAGGTCCCAGGTTGGGTTCCCAGCACCCTTTGGCACTCACAACTATCTGTAACTCCAGTTCCAAGAGATCTGACACCCTCTTATAGATACCTTCTTCTGGCCCCTGTAGGCACCAGGTGTGGAAACATACACATATAACAAGAATAAATGTCTTAATGAAAGAAAGAATGAGCAAGAGAATAGGGTAGTTAAAGAGATGTTTTGAGAGAGTAAATTGATGGGATTTGGTTCTTGGATAGAGAAGGATGCTGAAGGAGAGGAAGAAAGAAAATATGGATGAGATTTTTGTAGTTAATGATGGATTGAAGGTTTACTACCAAGAAGGAGAAATACAAGACAGGGAGCCACTTTAAGGGAACAGTGTGTTCAGTTTCAGATATGGAGATTGAATACTTATTAAATATTCAAGTAAAAATGTCCTACTGCTTATTGAATATGAGTGCATTTATCAGTAATCTTGTCTCGAAATTTGGAAGTCCCACAGCATAATTGAAAAGTATAAATTAAGCCGGGCAGTGGTGGTGCATGCCTGTAATCCCAACACTCAGGAGGCAGAGATAGGTGGAATCTCTGTGAGTTCAAGGCCAGCCTGGTCTACAAGTGCTAGTTCTAGGACAGGCTCCAAAACTACAGAGAAACCCTGTCTCGAAACCCCCCCCAAAAGAGAGAGAGAGAGAAATTAAACAATGGCATCTTTGATGAACTCCGTTACCAGAATAAATGTTCTTTTTATAGTAAAACACTGCTTCAAATTAAAAACAAGAACAACAGCACTCAAAATCATTAGGATGAGTACCTTTGTGCTGTATCTGTTTCAATGTGTTATCTAACATGATTTAGGTAAGTGGAAATCCATGAATTCTAATCCACCTTAGAACTTCTGGTTTCATTTCCACTGTGAGGTTTTTGGTTTTTGTTTTTTCCTTACTCTAACCAAATATTTTATAAGACCCCCTGGCTGTTTAGCAATTATTTAGCAGTATTTAGCATGACCATGGAAGTGGATTTGCTCTAGAAGAGAGGAGTTTGGCTCCTTTGATTCCCTTTTGTGTGTTGCCAATAGCTTCTTCTACTATGTTATGATGTAGTTAAAAAAAGAAATGTGCTTGTCAGAGCCAGGCCCTCCCAGTGTTAAGGGCCATGAGCCAAATAAACTTCCATTGTTTATATTATACCCAATCAGTAATTTTCTGTTAGGGCAGAAAATAACCTGACAGAACAGTTGGTGCAAGGAAGCAGGACTGTTGCTGTAGCAAATGCTTGGAAGTGTGGAAGCACTTTGGAAACTAGGTAACGGATGCATGTTGATCAGATCTGAAGGATTTTTCTAGGTTTTTATGGCCGAACATTAAAGACAGTTCTAGATTAAAGAAGAATCAGTCTGAATCTTCCTAGATGTACCTGTACCATACGTGGCCAGCATATTGGTAGAAATGTGGGTGGTCAAGGGCGGTTGTGATGTAGCCTTAGACAGATATGAAGAACATGGACTGGGAACTTGGAGGAAATGCCACCCTTGCTGTGCAATTGCAAAGAACTTGTTAAAAATTTGTGAAGAACACATCCCTCATTTTACTAACACTGCCCCTGAGTAATAGACTAGGCTATCTGGTCAAAGAATTTCTAAGCAGCTGTTTTTCTGTGTGGCTATTTTTAAGTAAATATACTTAAAATGTGAGAGGAAAGAAATGACCTAAAGATAGGATTTATAATTAAGTGAGAATTAGAATGGAGAAGTTGAGAAATTCACAGCCTTTGCGTGTCAAGGGTTGAAAAGGTTTGCTTAAGAACAAACCACAGCTGGGACCATGTGAATCCCACAGACTAAAGATATCAGCATGGGTATAAGGATGCCAGACCCCCCACCAGGAAGAAGAGAGACTGACCATGTTGATAGTCTTTGTGGCTGCTCTTCTCCACAGAGCCACAGCTCTAGGAGGTTAGAATGGTTTTAGGCATAGATCCAGGGCATGCTCCACAAACCTGCAGACCAAGGCCACCTCAGGACTCTGGGCACAGCACTCAGCATAGCGCTCTGACTACTCCAGCTGTTGCTCAAGCAGGCCCAGATGCAGCTTGACCCACCAGAGGTTCAGAATGCAGTAACTGTGGGCTTACCTACTTAAATAGAAAACAGAAACAATGGTAGGCCTAGGCATAAATCTATGGTAAAGATGGAACAGCTACAGAGAGCCCGCTCCTTAAGTGCTGAGCAACTAGGAGATGGGAGAACTATAGGCCTTAAGACTGCACATACTGTGAGGTATTGAGTGGCCTGAACCCAAAAAAACATACAAAGAGTTAAGGTTTTCTTGGGCCCTATGCTCCTAAATCCTACCCAGTATGCACAGCCCATGGAGTCAAAGGCGATTGGTCTCTGGTGATTTCTTAGTCATGGGACAGATGTATACTACACCTTATTTAGCATTTTCTTTTTGATGAATTATTGTCTTGTGTTCCATTGAGCATTTCTGGATATGCCTACTACTAAATTGTCTATAGTAGATACTCAATAGAGGTGACGCACTAAGTATGAAATTCTAAGTGAAGGTGTGTATTTTCAAATTTGTTAGATAAAATTGTGTTCCAGAGTAGCTTGTACCAGTTTATGCTCTTTGCCACAGTGTGTCCATGTTTGCACAACACTCTTGACAGTAGTTATGAAGGTACATCATGATTTATTGTGGTTTAGATTTACATGACCTTGATTACTAATGCAAGTACACATTCTTGTTGATGAGCATTTGGGTTTTTTAATCTATTATTTTTCTGCTTATTCATTAGCGTGGAGATGTACTTTCCCCAGAATGACTCTTGGATTGGTCTGGCACCTCTAAATATTCCTCGCTATGAATTTGGAATATGTGTTTTAGACCAAAAAGTCTATGTTATAGGTGGTATTGAGACTAGCGTGCGTCCCGGTGTCACTGTCAGAAAACATGAAAACTCAGTGGAGTGTTGGGATCCTGATACAAACACCTGGACTTCTCTAGAGAGAATGAACGAGAGCCGAAGCACCCTTGGAGTAGTGGTCCTTGCAGGTGAACTTTATGCTTTAGGTGGATATGATGGACAGTCTTACTTGCAATCTGTAGAGAAATACATCCCAAAAATAAGACAGTGGCAACCAGTGGCCCCAATGACAACCACAAGAAGTTGTTTTGCTGCGGCTGTTCTGGATGGAATGATATATGCCATTGGAGGATATGGCCCTGCTCACATGAACAGGTATTTAACATAATAATTGAATTGCTTATGTTTGTAGGTTTTTACAGAAGCACGATTTATAGTCATTTTTGAATTTTAAATAACTTGTGCATATGAATCGACTTTTTAAATATGCTTAAGTAATATTGACAGACATTTGGGAATTTAGACTGTCCTAAGTGTAATTGTTTTTTATCACTGAGCTTCAAATCTCTCCTAATAAATTTTATATTCAACTAATGTAGTGAACTACATTTTAGACCTCAGAAGCCTTAAACAAATTAGACAAATTTAGATTTTTATAGGTTGCAATTATGTGTGTATCTATGTGTGTGCATGATCTTTTCTTACATTGCCTTATAATAAAGTAGAAGTGCAATTCATGCATTCCAGTATATTATAAAACATCGCAACATTAACATTTTGGGCCAGTAAGATTGCTCAGTGGGTAAGTGTGCTTGCTGTGCCAGCCTGACAAACTGAGTTCAGTCTTTGGACCCCACAATGGAAGGAAAGAGCCACATCTCACGTGCTTCTCTCTTTCCTGTGGTATCTTCACACTCATATTTATGTATGTATAGTATTTTTTTAAAGAAGCAGATTTTAAAATTAAAATGTTATTTCATATTCCTTTTTGGATTCAATGGTCATACATAACTAATAATAACATATAGACATGTCATTGCACTACTAGAATGAGAATGAGAGGTTTCTGTACTCTGTAGTATAGTCTTGGAATGAAGGAGAAATATAGGTAAGAAAAGTAAAGTTTACAAGTTACTGATTGTATGTACTATGAATCATAGTTCTAAACCTTTGTTTAAAAATGATGTCCTAAAGAATTTTATCTCTTGGAGTGGTATTTCACTCATTGAGAGCAATCTAATGAAAAAGTTTTGTGTTTATATATACTATACTACCATTTTGTGTGAGGGATGCGTGCATCCATGAAATTGGTTCTACAACCAATCCCTCATGGATGTCTTATAACTGTATAAAAGAATAATGCAGCTATTGTATCCTGTCCATAAAGTAAACTTTTATACCTGAAATCTTATCTACAGTTGCCTAAACAGTTGGGACAAATTACTATTATTTTTATCTATCTGTTTACTTAGCTTTTTAAACTGTGGTGGGTTTTAGTTTTGCTTTAGCAGAAAAAGTAACAAAATGACCTATGAATTAATTCTTCCTCATGTAAATACTTGCAGTGTGGAACGTTATGATCCAAGTAAGGATTCCTGGGAGATGGTTGCTTCCATGGCTGATAAAAGGATTCACTTTGGCGTTGGAGTTATGCTAGGTTTTATTTTTGTGGTAGGTGGGCATAATGGTGTCTCGCATTTGTCAAGCATTGAAAGATATGACCCTCATCAAAATCAGTGGACAGTGTGTAGACCAATGAAAGAGCCCAGGACAGGTAATATTCATTCATTCACTCTCTTTTGTTTGTTTGTTTTGTGGCATTGGGGGTTGAAACCCAGGCTTGTGCATGTAAATATTCTAGAACTGAACTGTGTCTTAGCTGTTAGCTCATGAAACCCCGCATGCAGGGCTAAGTGTGTGTGTGTGTGTGTGTGAGAGAGAGAGAGAGAGAGAGAGAGAAAGAGAGAGAGACAGACAGACAGACAGGCAGGCAGACAGACCAAGACAGATACACAGAGAAAGATAGCAGGAGAGAGCAGCAGGCATACAGTATGGTACATGTATGTGGAGGTCAGAGAAGATTTTACAGGAGTTGGTTCTCTATGGCCTTGTTTTGATTTCATGTTGCCATGCTGCAATCTGACCTGTAACCTTCCCGCCATTTCTTCTGACTCCATCTGCTTCCCACATTACGCTTGAGTGAATGGATATCTTTATTATATGCTGACTTTCTTTCCTTTGGGTGTGTACCAAGAAGTGGGATAGCTGGGTGCTATAGTAGTTCTGTTTTCGCATTGTAGGGAGTTCATTCAGATTTCAGTTATAGATGGAATGACTTACACTTTCACCAATAGTCTGTCGGTTCCTTTTCCCCGTGTCCTCTCTAGCAGGTGTTGTTTTCTTGAATATTAGCCATTCTCACTGGGGTAAGGTAGGATCTCAAGATACTTCTGATCTGCATCACATTGATAGCTAAGGAGTGTTGAACATTTTTTCATGTATTTATGATTTGTACTTTTGAGAGTTCTCTGTTTAGTTTGTTTGAATTATTTGGGTTTCTGTTTGAGTCATTTATATTAGTTCCTTATTAGATTAATGTCTAGCCTAGATTGTCTTCTGTTTTGCAGGCTGCTGTTTCACTCTGGTAGTAGCTCTGCTTGCTGTCCCGTCTTGTTTACTGTTTACTGCTTGCTGAACTGTTGTGCTCCTATTCAGAGAATTGTCATCTAACGCCTCTGACTTGAACCATTTTCTGTTTGTTTTCTTCTTACAGCTTCAAAACTTCATAACATACATGAAAGGTTTTGATCTGTTTTGAATGGATTTTTGTCTAGGGTGAGAGACTGGCATCTAGTATTCTATATTCAGATTTCTAATTGTCTCAGCACCATTTGTTAAAGAGGCTATCTTTTTTCCAATGTATGTTTTGGCTCCTTGTCAAGGTGACTATAGCTGTGGGGATTTATTTCTAGGTCCTCTATTTTGTGTGGGGTTTTTTTGGTTTTGTTTTGTTTTTGCCAAACCATATATTTTTATTGGGGAATTGAGACTGTTAATATTTAGAGCTATTATTGAAGGTGTGTATAACTCCTGTCATTTTGGTAGTTCTATGGTGTCCTCTCAGATCTCTTTTGACTTCATGTCCTGGTGTTATTTGTTCCCTGTGACCTCGAGTATGCTTATCCTTTCCTCAGATGGAAGTATTCCTTCTAGTGTCATCTCTAAGACGTCATGGAAATTTATTTTCTGGTCCTGTCTACTTGGTGTTCCACAGATTTCTTCTACCTGAATAGGCATTTCTTTCATAAGTTGGGGAGTTTTCTTCTGTGATTTATTTTACTGAGGATATTTTCTGTAGCTTTACCATGATTTTCTTCTTTCTCTATCCTCTTTGGGTTCTTTAAACATATTTATAATTTCTGTTTTGAAATTCTTGTCTTGTGTACCAGCTAAGTTTGTTTTTTCAGGATTTCAAAACATTGCAGTTAGGAGTGCTGCTTTATAGAGACATTTTGGTTTCCTTATTCCTGATGATTTGGGGGCCTAGGCATCTAGAGTTTGGTCATTACTGGTGAGGTTTTTGTTTTTGAATGGATATCTGTTCTCACCTATACCTATACATATGTATATAACATACATACACACAAAAAATAATAGGGAGAGTTTAAAGTAAGTAGAGATAGCAATCCAGAAAAGAGAGAGGAGAGAGAGGCACAGCAAAGAAAGGAGGGGAGAGAAACTATCAGTATCTCTTTCTTTCAGGAAGCACACACACACACACACACACACACACACCCCATACACACATATACCACACATACACAAAGCAAGTTCCAGGACAAAACAAACAAAAAAGTTTAAAAAATAATAAGTATGCCAGTTACCTTGATCCAACATTGTACTTTCTTTGCATGCATTGAAATGTCACCCTGTACCCTGTGACCAAGGCCAATAACTGTGTGTCAAAACTAAAAGCATATTTTGAGAGTACTTTCCTGTAGTAGGGAGGGAGGGAGAGTAGAATGAAGATGGCATGGTGAAGGCAACTGACTGCTTTGGTAAAAGGTTTTTGTTTCCTTTGATTTTGGTTTTGGTTTCTCTAGTAAGCCTATATTGCTATATTACCTGTATGATTATAGTAGATTGTTGAAATGAATTTTGAAAATGAATTAGAATATAAATTATTCTCAGTGAGACATAGTCTACTTCATAATTAACCTGTTTGTTCTCCCCCACTCTCCCCGTCTTAGGAGTTGGTGCTGCAGTAGTTGATAACTACCTTTATGTAGTTGGTGGTCACTCAGGGTCTTCCTATTTGAACACAGTACAGAAATACGACCCTATCTCAGATACATGGCTGGACTCAGCTGGCATGATATACTGCCGCTGCAATTTTGGATTGACTGCACTTTGAGAAGTGTGAACTCATGGACATTGCACGTGGTGGTGCCACAGGAAAGAATGCCCAGTGTCCTGAACCTGAAAGCTGCACTGCTTTCTCTGTAACTTGAAGTGGCATGAAGATTCAAAGTCTTGTTGGGTACTTTGAACTGACAAATAGTTTGACTTGCTCTTGATTATACAGTGAATCAATAATTAAAAAACAAAAAGAAAGAAAGAAAAAAAAGGAAAGACCTAATCAGTTGAATTGTGCACTTTTCTCCACTAAGACTGGGATAAACTAGTTTTTATATTCCTAAATTTAGAGAAAACCTTGCTGCTTTTTAATTTGTTTTCAATAGTTTAAGCTCTTCTCTCTTGATCTGTATCATGATTTACTAGGATGAGAGACACTTCAGACCTTGGAGTGTAGCGAATGACTGCACAGAATGTGGATAGTGATTGTGGAATGCAAATCATATGCTTCACATTGTTTTTTTAAAAAGGGCTGCTTTTACTTTGGGTACTTTTAAGGATTGTAAATAACATGTCAGTCCTCTGAGGGCTCTTTCTGCTAATTGATTTTAGGGCTAATAGTGTGATAAGGTTGCAAAAATGGCTTTTATTATCATGTTTAGGGTCCTGTTTTAAGATATATTTATTGTTTATGCTTTTTCTATATGGGCTGAATGACCTCATCTATGCTTTGGAAAGCATAGATAGAAAAGTAATCATGTCAGTTTCAGTTGTTTCTTCATGTTACCCAGCAGGCTTTGGACAGTTAATGTAAATATATTTGAAAGGTGTTTAGTACCACCCTTGATACATACTGTTTTTTCATATATTCTTAATTTTAATTTTTTTAAGCTCTTAATTTTGTTTTCAGTGTTCAAATAAAAATGGTGCTAACTGTAGGATGTATAACAAAGCTATAACCAATGTTATTTGGATGTTCAATGTGAGATGCATGATGTGCTATGATAATCTTTTTTATTTTTACTGCTTGATTTCATCTGTGCTTTCGAAAAGTGTTAGTGAGTATATTAATGTTAGCCTCCAACATTGTCTGAATGGCTTGAGTTATACTCCCATGGTTTTTCAGTGGTGATGTAAAGAATGATGCTTTTTTGTTCTGTTTTTCTTCCTGTTCTAGAAATTCCTTGCCCTGCAGCATAGAACTACATGCAGTGAACACAGCTGCTAGGCTGGTGTGCATTACTTTGTTCATTTCCGAGGTCACTGAGGATTTTTAACTTATTGAAGAAAACTGGAACTCGATGTTTACTTGAATAAATGGTTCTAAATTTGGTTGTGCTTTGATTAAAGAAACTATCTTTCAAAACAAAACTGTTACAGCCACTGACAGCTTATTTAAAGAGTAGTTAACTTATTTTAGCATGGTTTAGTAAACATCTATTAGTCATAGACACATTAACTTGCATTTTGTTACTATGTTGGTACGTGGATTTTCATATTTAGTAATTTTGTTTTCATTTCCTTTATTTTTTTCTTTTTCACCTACCTACTCTCTCTCTCTTTATAACTTCTACAAGACCAGTGAATATTTTTCCTAAGAAAAAAAGCTCATCCTGCATTCTTAAGTGCCATACTAATCTATTGTTAAGAAGCCATTTGTAAGTACAAAGCCTAGCTTTACCTGTTAGCATAAATGTTATTACTCAAAAACTATAGTCAGGCAACTTGTAGTTTTTCTTGTTCTTCCATGAACTACCCATTGTAGATTTGAGCATATACTATGAAACTATATAAAATCATCTTTAGTCATAAAGTAACACCATGCTTTACAAATATTTGCACAGATTATGAAGCCTTGCAAGTAATTTTTAGTCTCTTTTAACCTAGAACTCAAGATAAGCTAATAAAATCAACTAAGTATTTTCTATGTCGCTTATTTGAATACCATAGTGACACATAGCAATAACTGTGTGATTGATTTGAATAAATCTGTTGACTAGGAATAAGGTACACTATTATGGTTGACCTAAACCTTAAAGAAAAGCATTTTAAAGTTGACTCCAGCACATACTCACTTTTAAATCCCCAGCTTAGATGTTTTTGTTTATATCAGTCAAATTATTAAATGTATTGTTATGCTACTTTTAATCTCTTCCTCCCAGAAGTAAAATGAATTTGAAAGACTAGAAAGTTATTTTAGATATAAACACATCTATTCTAATCATTCTCTTCCACAGTGCTTTGCTCGTATATTGTTTCCAGTGTGCAGTCCATATAAAATACATAGCCATTTGGTAAGTTAGATCAAAAGTATGTACTGACAAGTTTTTCTTAATCTTACATTTTATCTTGCTTTAAAACTGAAGCAAAACATTTTGGGCAACAGTAGGATCATGTTCTGTCAAGAAAGTACAGAGACATACAAAGCAGAAGAAATAGCGCTCAGAATTTAGAAATGGTATCTTAGAACTCCTGTTCATAGTAACCAGAGCTACTATATGTCCTGACACCTGGAAAGTTTACAACGGAGATTTCTCTTCAAATTTGAGAATACTGTGCTGGTAAGTTGCAACTGTAAAGCTCCATGTTTCCTATGCAAAAAAGGATGAAATGTTAAATTAAAAATCTCCAGGTTTAATGTTTTTAGAAAAATGTATGTGTGCATACATATATGTATATATACACATATGCATTCAATACCTATTGGATATATATGTGTGCATATATTCAATCAAGAACTTGAAAGCAATTTAAAACTGCCCAGAAATATTTTGGAAAAGAGTGACAGGAAAATAGAAATCTGGTCAATTGCAATGTCACTTGTCTTCTATAATTATGTCAAAGAATGTGTATGCGATATTTGGCTATTTAATATTTCTTATATGGAGTAATAGAACTTTTTAAGGTAAGCCCAAAGGATATTTGCAAATTTCATGTAATTACTAATATTTTTTTAAATATGAATGGATATCAAATTATAGGATGTAGTATCCGATGATAGGAAACTGGCAGTTGGTTTTGAAAAGTTTTAGTAGTTGG
>LOJH01038882.1:3802-14958 GCA_001685095.1 Ellobius talpinus | reverse complement strand
TGGAGCGGCCCGGGGGGAAAAAGTAGCGGCCTGGGCTCTGAGTGGGTCACTGAGGACGAGGTTTGCTGTCAGTAAAACTAAAGACAGGTAGAAGTTATGTCCTAACTAAGCTCTTCTAGAATGGACGGCTCCCCCTCACATCTCCATAGCTACCCTCTCACATGGTAGGTACCGCACCCCGAGCATGCTTATTGGATGAACGATGGCATGGATGGAGGCTGAGGGAGTATTACAAAATACGTCAGTGTCTCACGTTCAAAGAATTCGCAACTCGTCTGCCGGAACCTTCTGGTTATTCTCTTCAGCTCTCTCCCATTTTGCCTGGTAATTTATTAGTATCCTAAAACATTAAGAAATTAATTTTTGAGCCTGGCTTTATAACGCACGCCTGTGCTCCCAGCACTAGAAAGGTTGAGGCAGGAGAATGGCGAATTCTAGACCAGAATGGCTATGTAGGAAGACCTTGTCTCAATAATAATCATTTTTAGTTAAAAAAAATTGCTTTGACATGAGCAATTTGCTCTCAAACACACTGTTTAGGAAAAATGATTACTTTTCTTTTGGGGAAGTTGAGTTGTGGATTCAAAAGACCACCATAAGCCGGCCAAGCTGAGGTCACGGGAAAATTTCAAACACAGGACGTGGTTTAACGAGTCAGTTTAAAAGGAGTGTTGAGGAGCAACAGACAGTGTCAGTACATTTATAAACTTAAGAAAGAGGGAATCCTCCGCAGTGCAATGTTCTTTTGGCTTGGCTCCAGTGCTGGTTTTAATAAACTTTACACTACTAGAGTCACCTGGCAAGAGGGGCCCTGAGTTGAAGAATGGCTCCTGTCAGATTGGCCTGTGGGCATGTCTGTGAGGCATTTTCCTGACTCATGATAGACCCATCCCCCGGTGGACAGTGCCACCCCTGGGCTGTAGAAGATAGCAAGCTGAGAATGAGTCACTGTAACCACATTCCTCACGGTCTGTTCAGCTACAGCCTCCAGGTTCCTGCTTTGAATTCCTGCCTTGGCTTCCTTCAGAGATGTTCTGTAAGCTGGATTGCCTGCCTCCAAGTTGCCTTGTTTAATGCTATTAAAGCAATAGAGCAAAGTAGAACAACCTCCTCCCTCCCTCGGTCCATCTTTCCCTTTCTTCTGACTCTCTTCTGCATCAGTATCCTCTTCTCCACTAACAGTGTGTTTATTACAATTAGAACTAAGTTTGAGTAAGGCAGTTGGGGAAAAAGAAAATGTTCTATGAGAGAGACTTAGGGCCAGGGCGCTGGCTAGTTTTATGTCAATTTGACACAAGCTAGAGTCATCTGAGAGGAGGGAACCTGAACTGAGAACATTGAGCCTCCATAAGATCTAACTGTAGGGTATTTTCTTAATTAGTGATTGATGGGGGAGGGCCTGGCCCATTGTGGGTGGTGCCACCCCAGGGCTGATGGTCCCAGGTTCTATAAGAAAGCAGGTTGAAGACGGGTGTGTGTTGTGCACCTTTTCCCCAGCACTCTGGAGGCAGAAGCAGGTGGATCTCTAGGATCTTTGTGAGTTTGAGGCCAGCCTGGACTACAAAGCGAGTTCCAGGAGAGCCAGAGCTACACAGAGAAACCCTATCTCAACAAACAAACAAACAAAAAAGCAAAAAGAAATAAAGCAAAAGAAAGAAAGCAGGTTGAACAAGCCAGTAAATAGCACTCTTCCATGGCCTCTGCATCAGCTCCTGCCCCTAGTGCTGTAATAAAAAAAAAAGAAAATGAAAAAGAAAAAACCGCACCGGAGAGAAAGAAGCAAGTTCATATGGAAGGATTTTATTAGGGGAAAGGGAAAGTAAAAAGAGGGAGGGGGAGTGGGGAGCCCAGCCTCTAGGGAAAGAAGCAGAAGAGGAGAGGCAGAGTGAGTGGAAGGGGAGGGAGAGATGGAAGGTGGGCAGTGCCCTTTTAAAAGGGAACTTAGTGAATGTGCACTGGAGGTGCTCTTAGTGGCTACAGCCTGTCAGAACTCCCAAGGCAGGCCAGTACAGAGATGCCTGATTACTAACACCTAGGTTCATGCCCTGTTGGGGGTTCCTGTCCTGGCTTCCTTCAGTGACGCACATAGATGTGGAAGTATAAGCCAAATAAACCCTTTCCTCCCCAATTTGCCCTTTGGTCATGGCGTTCCACTGTAGCTATAGAAACCCTAATTAAGACCGGCAGGTATTCCTGACTGTAGCTGAGGTGATGTCTGATCATTACCGGGAATTAAGACTCATTATTCAGAGTAGTCTTCATGGAAGCTGATTTATTCCCTAATCAACCCTTAGTCCTAGGTAGATCCTTAAGAGTCCCAACCAAGAGTCACAGGTATCCACTAGGGTCTCTTCTCTTCGGCAGGGCCTTCTCAACCCCATGAGATAACCAAAGCTCTGCTCAGTCTTAGCTGTTGCTTGAACTCACAAAGAGCTACCTGCCTCTGCTTCCTGGGTGCTGGAATTAAAGGCATGTACTACCACGCTCAGCCTATGAATAATCTTGTATATATACTATGTACAAGTAAACTGCCTTTTTAATTTAAAATGTGTGTTTAAGAGTATTTTGCCTGTGTGTATGTATGTAGGCCATATTGTGCATCTTCTGTGTAGAAGATGGGTACCAGATCCCCGGAACTGCAATTACTGACAGTTATTACTGCCATGTGGGAGTTCACATGTGCTGGGTACTAAGCCCAGGTTCTCTGCAAGAGCAGCAAGTACCTTTAACCACTGAGCCATCTCTCCAGCACCAGGACACTACATCTTTAATATCATTAGATGTGGTAGGCAGAATTCGAAAATAATCTCTGTGATCTCTGATTCTTGGTGTTGCTCTGTATAATCCCCACCCCTTGAATATCTATAGGACCCCTTACTAATTCCTAGACAACAGATAGATCTAGGATTATAGAAGGCTTACTGTGATAACATTTCATTTTGTAATACTTTGTGTATTATGAAACTAGAAATTCATGCTAGCCTTAAAGAAGCAATTTGTTGCCACTTGCCTATAGAAGGCCACCTGGTTGGGCCTGGAGAGATAGCTCAATGGTTAAGAACACAGGCTCTTCTTCTAGAGGACCCAGATTCAATTCCCAGCACAGACATGGCAACTAACAACTGTCTGTAACTGTAGTTCCAAGGGATACAGCACCCTTACACAGATATTTACAGGCAAAACACCAAAGCATATAATATCAAAAATTAATAAGTTATTTTTTTTAAAAAAAAGGCCACCTGGTTGGGTCTATGGATGGCCTGTAGGACCTGAATAGCCTTTAGGTAGCAGTAAGAATCACAGGAAATGAATTCTGCTAACAGCCTGAGTGATCTTGAAAGCAGACCCTTCCGGACTTGAGCCTTCATATGTGAGAAACATGTATTTTATTGCCACTTTGATAGGCCCTGAACAGAGAGGATCCAGGTAAGCTGAGAACACTCTCCGGCCAAAAGAAACTAAGATAATAAATGGGTGTTAAACCACTAAGTTTGTGGTAACTCATTACATATCATTTGCAAACTAAAGCAAACAGTGGGCATTGCTTGGTTATTTCTCCAAGTTATAGTCTACAGTTTATAAGATTCCATTTCTATGCATATTTGCTAATATTTGGAACATAAGTTTATAAACACTTATCTTTAAACTATTTTCATTTTATGTATTTGTTACTTTTGACTTTGTTTCATGGAAGTTTAAACCCAACTGACCAGATATCTGTGATACATTTTTTTGTTTGTTTTGTTTTTTGAGACAGGGTTTCTCTGTGTAAAGCCCCCCCTGCCTGTCCTGGAACTTGCTGTGTAGAACAGACTGGCCTTGAACTCACACAGATCTACCTGCCTCAGCCTCCTGAGTGCTGGGATTAAAGGTATGCGCTACCACCGCCTAGATACAATTTTATTTATTTTTGGTTTTTCAAGACAGGTTTTCTCTGTTTGCCCTGTTTTGAAACTAGCTTTGTAGACAGACTGGCCTTGACCTCACTGAGTTCCGCCTGCTTCTGCCTCCTAAGTGCTGGGATTATAGGTGTGTGCCACCACCACCCAGCTGGATGCAATTTTAAAACAAACGGAAAAAAAAAAACCTGAAGGTTGAGAGTGGGAAGATCCTCAGTCAGTAAAATACTGGCCACTAGGGTCTGAGGACCTCAGTTCAATCTCCAGCATCCAAGCAGAAGGTCAGGTAGGTTGCTACAGGCTTTGAATCCCAGTTCTGGGAGGCAAAGACAGGTGGATCCCTAGGGTTTGCTGATCAACCAGTTTGGCCTAGTGACCTAATCAGCATGCCCCGGAACCCACTGAGAAACTTTGTCTCAAAAAAGGGAGGGAGCGAAGGAGAGAGGGAGGAGGGAAAACAAAGCCAAGTTGTAGAACACTGTTGAGGAACCACATCTGAGGTTGCCCACGCATGTGCACCTATGTGGGATTGGAGACACACTCCTTTAATTCCAGCACTTTGGAAGGCAGAGGCCAGAAGATCTCTGGCCTACATAGTGAGACCCTATCTCAAAATGAAACCTCTGCAAGTTGAAGCTGAAAACAAAACTGCCAAGCTAACAGGTATAGAAATAAAAAATATGTAGATTTAGTACTCAAATATGTAAATATAAAAATAGATATTTACTTGGAATTATACAGTATAGCATATTTCTGTTGTTACATATAAAAGCAAAATGGCAACAGGACTGGTTAAAAATGTCAGCTAGTAATAAGTAGAGGAAGGACAAATTAAATAACGTGGCAATATTTTATAATGCTTATATCCCTTTGCTTTAGAGATCTTTTAATTTTTAATTACATGTCTAAATTTTGCAGTATATATTATTCTGTATCTTTCTTTCACACCTGATCTTATGTAATGGTGCTGGGGAATCAAGCCTGGGACTTCATGCTAGGCAAGTACATTACCAACTAAACTCTAGCTTCAGCCTCTTATTCTGTACATTAAAGCCTATAAATATAGGAATAATAGAAGCATGATAAAAGAACTAATTAGATAGCTGTTATCTGTATTCAATAAAAATGGCTGGCAGTGGGAGCCCACATCTTTAATCCCAGCTCTTAGGAGGCAGAGGCAGGCTAATCTCAGTGAGTTCAAGGCCTGCTTGGTCTACACAGAGAAACCTCTCAACAAAACAAGTAATAAAATAATGTTTCTGTTGAGTATTTTTTTTAAAAGATTTATTTATTTATGATGTATACAGTGTTCTGTCTGCATGTATGCCTGCAGGCAGGCCAGAAGAGGGCACCAGATCTCATTACAGATGTTTGTGAGCTACCATGTGGTTGTTGGGAATTGAACTCAGGACCTCAGGAAGAGAAGAACTATCTCTCCAGCCCAAGGGTTGAGTATTTTTTATTCTGTTGATTTTTCCATTAATACTTCATGAACTGCCTTCAGGGGACATCTTTTTACATCAAAAGTCAAACATGAAATTAGTCTGATACAAATAGCATCTTAAAGTCTGGGCCCAGTAGAGGTGGATTCAGTCTTTATAAGAGCTATATTCTTTGCCTAAAACACACTTCCCACTCTGCCTCCACTTTACCTTCTTGTTACTGTTTCTTTTGGAAGCTTCCTCCCAGTCCTTGACTCATTTGCCCTGTTCTCACTTAAATTTTTTCAGACTCTGTTATCCTCCTTTAGTTACGCCTAATTATATTTGTTCACATCTCCATCTCTGCCTTTATGATTATTCAGGATAAAGGGTTTTGAGGGTAGTTGTCTTGCTTGGCATGCACAAAGTGACTCTTCAGTGATCAGTAAATGCTTGGTGAATTAAAGCACTTGTAGTGATCAGTAAATGCTTGGTGAATTAAGTCACATGGTGGATGAATGGCATTGATTTTTGTTTGTTTGGGTTGGTTTTGGGGGGATTTTTTTTGGAGCTGGGAGGGTGGGTGTTTTGTTTTTCTAGACAGGGTTTCTCTGGCAAACCAGGCTGGCCTTGAACTCAGAGACCTACCCTGCCCCTGCTGAGACTAAAGGTGTGTACAGCCACACCCAGCACTGAGTGGCACTGTTTGGTATCACTGAATCCAAACTGAGTAGCAGTCTTTTGATGCCCTTCCAGTTTGCATTATTTCATTTCACACATAACTCCTCAGAACCAGTTACTCAGACAAAGGTGATTTATTTGAATTTCCAAAGTACTTTATAAAATCATATAGAAAATCTAAAATCATTCCATTGTCCTATTTTATACTATCATCATTTTAATTGGCTTGAGTTACTTACTAGGAAAAAACATCTTTTGTTATATGTAAAATATTCTTGCTGTTACCTATAGGAAAGGAGATGAAGGATGTCAAGGAGAAGAGACAGTCAAGAACAACTTTTAGTTGGCATCTATCCATCCCAAGCCCAGAGGTGAAGAGGCAGTAAGTTGCTAGTATGTGGTAGGTGCCATGAGTAACCCAGTCATTCTGAACAGATAATTTGTTATGTTCAAGCTACTCTTCAAGTCACCGACAGTCATTGTTTCAATTCACCCAAAGCCTGCTGTCTGTTAAAATGACGTAGAGATTAAACAGGGCTGCCATTTGAGACCTCCCTCCATGAGTGCGGGGAGGAGACCATCTCTAGTTCTGATGAGTCATCCTGTCCCCACATCTGATGCTGTGACAATGTCCTATCCTGTGTACAAATCCACAAATACTGGGGCATCGCCTGCGTGCCACTAAAAACAACAATGGTTTCAGGGTTGGAAACATTGTCAACCACGCTGTCATGAGCATCTAAGGCCCCAGGACTCAGTGGCGGTGGGGTTATACTTAAATTATTACCCTGACAAAAAGAGCCTGTGAGCACTTCTGCCTCAAACACATATATTAATTTATCAGTGCTAGAGGTTTTCTTGACTTTGTCTGCTAGTTTTTTAAGGCTTTTGGTGAAATATATGCCGGTTCCATAAACTGGGTCTGAAAGAGAAAAAAAATATGTTATAATAGATTATGTCTATTTGGGTGCTAATATGTATTTTCTCTCTAGATCTTCACATAATTACCTCCATGCTAAGTTGCTCCCAACACTATCACTGATACCATCAACAATAGTTTGACATTAGAATATATCGTTAGAATTTACACAAGTCACTAGCTTTCAAAGCAATTTCACATCAATTAAATTAATCTGTAATTTGGATATTATCATTTACAGTATGAAAATATAAGATTCAGACAAATTCTGACTCAAGTCATTATTAATCAGGCAGTTAGCAGCAGTAAGGAAGTCTGTTCTTAAAACACTGGCTGGCTACAGAAGCCACAAATAAGTATCAAGGCAAACAGACTCTATAGGAAGACCTTGTCTCAAACAGCAGAACAACAGAAATGAAAACGAGCAAACCCAAATCCTCCAAAACTGTTCAGTAGCCCTTTACTGTAGAGGAACTAAATGCAGCTTAGTGACATGTATTAGCATCACAAAGCCGTGGGTCATTCCTCAGCACTGAAAATAAATAACCTTATGTAGAGGTGAACACACAAAAACTTTGAAGCTGTGTTGCCATTCCTTCCTTCTTTATCCCTTCTATACTGAACCAAATACTGACATAGGCTCTAGAGCAGCACTGTAAAGTAGAAATGCAATACAAGACATATAAGCCACTTTAAGTTTTCTAGGAGCTACGTTTTAAAAAGAAGAAAAGAGAAAAAGGAAGGATGAAATCAAATTATCAAATTAGAGTCAAAGTATCATTTTAGTGTCTAGTTAATAGTATAATTCACTGGGGGCGGGGCAGGAGCTAGAGAGAAGGCACAGCACTTATGAGCACTTGTTTTTCAGAGGACCTAAGTTCAGATCTGTGGTGGCTTAAATAGGTATGGCCTCCATAGACTCATGTGTTTGAATGTTTGGCACAGAGGAAGTGGCACTATTAAGAGATATAACTTTGTTGGAGTATGTGTGGCCATGTTGGAAGAAGTGTCACTGTGGGGGCGGGCTTTGAGGTCAGATATGCTCAAACTATACCTGATACACTCCTGCTGCCTGTGAAATCAAGATATAAAACTCAGCTCTTTCTCCAGCACCATGTCTGCCTGCATATTACCATGCTTCTTGCCATGATGATATAATGGACCAAACCTCTAAAACTGGAAGCCATCCCCAATTAAATGTTTTCCTTTATAAGAATTGCTGTGGTCATGGTATCTCTTTATCCTATAAAAACCCTAAGACAAGTTCCCAGAGCACATATGGTGGCTCACAACCATTGGATATCTCCAGTTCCAGGGAATCCAGCCTCTCTTCTGACCACAAGAGGTACCAGGCAAACACATGGTGTGGTGCATATACATCCATGCAGGCAAAACACTATTACACATAAATCTTTTTAAAAGTTGTATACTTTAAAAAATTCACTAGGGAGATTTTTTACATTTATTATTGGTATCAAAATCCAGTATCTATTTTATTTATCTTTATAGAACATTTCAATTCAGATTAGCCACATCTCATGTTCAACAGTCATGTGTGGCTAGAGGCTGCCACACTTAACAGTGAAGTGATAAATGGCATTTCTGTTTTCCAAACATCACAAAGCAATCTCCTTGCATTGTAAACATAGAAGATACAGTGCCAAAATAATAATAGTCTGAGATTAAAAATAAATATTTCTTTGAAAGAGTTTCTTTTTGAATATTGCCACAAGGACAAAAGAGATAAAGCTTAGAACAAAGCCTCTTAATATACAAATACACCTATAAAACAATCATGCATATATAGTTTTTTAATTCATAAGAAAATCATAAAATTCTAGCATCCATAGTTTAGTTTTCTGAGGTTTATTTTCAACTATAGGCTAAGAACCTGAAGAACTGAGAACGTTTTTTTTGTTTTGATTTTAAACTATAAACGGTAGGAAAATAAAGCATGATGCTCTTAGAGCAGTTTCCTCAGTCTGAAGTCCTTTCTTCCAGCTGGTAGAACCAAAATAATAAGAAGGGGATGTAACTAGTTCTGACCCAGAAACTATAACCTTCCCACTCCCCAGCCCTTTTTATTTGCTGATCAAAATCCTAAGCCTGTCTGTCCTGATATTGGAACATCTCACTCTCTCTGAAGCATACCTCTCCCCACTGTGTCCCATGAAGCCACAGACTCCCACTGCTGAACCTGCCTGCTGTCTTTCTTGACTTGCAGCTCAGCAAGTATAGCCTTCCTTCTGTTTCCACTTCCCTCTGCCAGGCCAATAGACTTCCAGCTTGCTGGCCTATCCTATTATTTTCTCTCACTCCAATAAAGTAGTCTTTGTGTTCCCTGCTGAGTCCATTCTGAAAACTGTTTTAGTGACGTAACCAAGGACCTGCAAAAGGGATCCTGTGAAGACATGAGCTTGACCTCAAATTAGTTCTCTTACTTGCTGAATTTTTAATTGTGTGTGTGTATGTGTGTGTGTGAATGCTTGTGTGTATGTTTGTACACCATGTGCATGCAGTGCCCACAGAGACCAGAAGAGGGCACTGGATCTACCTGGGACTGGAGTTATAAATGATTGTGCATCACCATGTAGGTGCTGGGAATCAAACCCTGTGGAAGAATAAGTGCCATCTCCAGTCTCTAAAAATTTTGTCATTTTTATTTTATGTGTGAGTGGTTTTGCCTACATGAATGTGTATGCACCATGTATGCTTGGGGCCCAAGTAGTTCAGAAGAGGGCATCAATCCCCCTGAACTAGAGTTACAGACGGTTGTGAACACATGTGGGTCCTGGGAATCAAACCTGGGTCCTCTACTAGAGGAACAAGTGCTCTTAACCACCGATCTTGCTGAATATTTAAAGGCATCATATTGCTGGAAATTATAATCTGGCTAAGAATCTGAGCATGTTCCAGCCTATGAGGCAATGCAAGGTCAGTCACCTGGTTAGGTGACTGGTTAGGCAGCAGACCTAGAAATGAACAAAGGCTGTAAGGGAGAATTTTCCCTGACTGAGCAATGCTCCCTATTCCTGTCAAGCAGCACAAGGTAAGTAACTGTTCTGTGTTTTTCATCTCCTCTTTCAAAATGGGAGCCATTACTACACTTTTCCCATTCCTTTATATATCATTAGCTAATGACAGAGAGGGCACTTCACCTGCAAGACTACCTGATTCATTCACAGGAAATAGAGGAAGAAAGGGCCAGGCATGGTAGTACTTGCCATTAATCCTGGTTTACTAGGGAGGGAAGGCAGAGGCAGGGAGAACTCTGAATTACAGGTCAGCCAGGACTACATAGATTCTGTCTTACAAACAAAACAATACAAAAACAACAAACCAGGGGTGGGTGCAAAACAAGTTTCTTAAATCTAAGTAAATATGCTTCGAACTAAGGAATGGGGTTGGTTCTGATAATTGTGTTGAGACGAGAAGGGCAAAGCAGTGAAACTCCAAGGTGCTCTCTGCAGGCAGAACACAGACAAGAATGAGATTAAACCTGAACCACAGATCCTGCTGTTCATACTTGCATCAAGTATTACCCACCAACAAAGGATAAAATATCAACCCTTTCCAAAAGACTTCACCTCTAGAGGCCAGTGGCAAAAGATCCCTTCCCACAGCCATACACTGATGTCTGCTTGCCCTGCCCATGCAGGCAGCCCTGAGGATGAGCCGCGATGATGAGGCCAATACCTACCACAAGGTGTTGTGTACAGTCTGTGAAAGCCTACTCTGCATACCACATTGCAAAACTGATATGGGACCTGCTGGAACAACCTTTGGCTCCCAGATCCCCTCGGTGTTCTCCCTTCCATCATTTTCTTCTTCTCTTGGAAGGCATTCTTGAGCACATTATTTTGTATTTGTGCCACCTATAAGAAAAAAAGAACTGAATTGGTCTGAAAAACAGCTACTTTAAATTGTCTCCTGTACTACTTGGAAACTACATGTGCTATGTGCGTGGAATACATGCATTTTGCTTTTTTTTATGGTGAAAAAGTGTATATTTAGAATTAGCCGGCTGGGCTCAGTTTAGATGATTCCAATTTTGTTGGCAACATCCAGAGCATCATAATCAGGAGCCAACCGAACATACGCCTTCTTCTCTCCATCGTGTCTTATGAGGATGTTGACTTTGGTCACATCAATGTCGTAGAGTTTCTTCACAGCCTGTTTGACCTGGTGCTTGTTGGCCTTGACGTCCACAATGAACACAAGTGTGTTGTTGTCTTC